>VZRI01004768.1:312196-325141 GCA_013397515.1 Upupa epops
GGGAGCTGGGTCTCTAGTTTGGAGAAGAGGAGGATGAGGGGTGACATCATTCATGTCTATAAATATGTGAGAGGAGAGTGTCAGGAGGATGGAGCCAGGCTCTTCTCAGGGTCACCTGGTGATAGGACAAGGGGCAATGGGCACAAGCTGGAACAGAGCAGGTTCCATATCAATATCAGCAGGAACTTCTTCCCAGGGAGGGTAACGGAGCATTGGAACAGGCTGCCCAGAGGGGTTGTGGAGTCTCCTTCTCTGGAGACGTTCAGACCCGCCTGGATGTGTTCCTGTGTGACAGGGTGATTGGGCTAGATGATCTTTTGAGGTCCATTCTGATCCCTAGTAATCCTATGATCATGTAAATACCACCTTCTACTTTCCATTCCAGAAGAAGGAAGACATTGTGACCACAAAATAATTATCTATTGTCAACGTCAGGGGAGAAAATAAATTCTCCTGTTCTTTCTACACTATAAATATAGTGTGTGATTTAAAACACAAATACTTACACTTGCACATAACACTAAACACAAAACACAGCAAATCTAAGGAATGCCAGGTCTACCTTGTGTGTGCCATAATAAAATACCTTCCCTCCACATGGATTCCTACATAATTGCTAATTACACACCTACAAAGTATAAGACTGTTGTTCAGTTTAAGAGTACACCCGGTTTTATCTTAGTTCTGCAGCAAAGAAGGTTAGTGTTTACAAAACCTCTCAATGCCTAGGTTCAATGCTGACTCAATATTTAGGGCTTCTGTGGTTCAAAGTGCAACCTCAATATTACTGAATGCATTCTCCAAACGCTACACCAAAGAGGGAATCATTCATTTCCTCCAGGAGTATTTGTAATGTCCAATGCTCTAGTATTCAAATCTGCCATAAACTTTAATGTCGTTTTTACGGTACCTAGTTTCTACTATCGTCAGCAACAGACAGACTGTCTCCAGCGTTCAGTGTGTTCCAATCTGAAGTAATTAGGATTTTATTATCTGGAAACACACATGCTCCAGCCCTGATTTTGAACGTGCAGCACGGCTGGAAATCAGAACACAGCTTAGCAAAAGCTCAGTTCATCACCTGTTCCTTTGCAGCATTCTGCATCTTCCCATCACAGGCAGTCTGCTATTTCCTGACTTTCTTGTAAGTTGTCATCTTCATTCACCACAATTCCCAGCCCCAGCTTTGCCCTCACCAGGTTGCCAGATTGTGGCAAAGATGATTGTCCCCCACCTTGGCAGGGGGGGTTTCCATCTTTCCTAGCAGCCCCTCTTTGAACTCCTTGTCCAATACACAACAATCCTGATATACAACAACTATTAATGTTCAAACACATTTAAACCAAATCTAGCCATCACGACAGGTGTAGTCTCAGCTGAAAGGCAGTACCTGTGTAATGAAATCAGATACCAAGAAAACCAAACATGTTTTACATGACCCCATTTTACATTATTGACACAGTTCTGCATTTAAATGAGGGGGTTGTTTTTTCTTGGTAAAGACTCAAAACATGATAGGAGAACTTTTCAAAAAAGTTGTGTTACTCACAGTGGTTGAGAAAATCAAACTCCTAGTTAGAAGAGACTGTGTGGTGAAGTGTGATCCTTCAGAAATGGGTTAATGGAAGTATCGACACAGCGTTAGCTATACCATCACAAGTACAAAGCCAATACATTATTTCCTACGGTAACAATGCTGAAGCTGCCCTGTAATTTGGCACAGAACACTCTATACTAATGCAATGTGACAATGTTATTATGTCTGCTACTTTCTATGCCATAATAGCAGTATTTGTTTCCACAAACATGCCATTACGTTCACTAATATCGTTATACTTAAACACAGCCTGAGTAAAAAAACAGATGTAAACTTATAGAAAGCAGATGATCTCTTATAGATTTGTTTTGTTTTACCAGAGTAGTTTTCAGCCCTGCTCTTACAGAAAAGCTGAATTCCCTGGGAGGATAGCTTTAACTGAACAACATGCTGTTAGGATGTTCATGATGTATTTTCTCAGAGAAGCTGCATGCAGTCAGTAACTGTCCTTATAGTACAGGTTCTATATAATCCCATTTTGTAGGAACAACTGCTACTGGTCTGCTTTACACTTACAAGCGTAACACTTCTGTCTATCACACCTAAAGAGCACTGTTGCCCTGAATCTCCAACTGTTACATCATATCAAAAGAGAAAATTAGACTTTATGTAGCATCTGGGGCTCAAAACTTCTCCTGCCTTGTTTATCTTGCAGTGAACAGGAAACTGCGGCCCACAGAATAGTCCCACCTGTGACATCTCTGATGCTTATGGTCCACAGGCACCCTCACACTCACAGTAATGGAATACTGAGACTTGCAACTGAGAAAAACTTTAGTGGATCAAACTGTGAGTGCTCCTGACTAGAGTTGTAAAACTCTAGCCTTGCCCCTCAGCTGGACTAGGTAATTATCCTTCAGAGTACATTCTCTAAAGTTCTCTTTTGCTCTAGCTGACACACAGAGGACACTCAGACTGGGATAAGAAACCACTTGCCTCATGTGGTTCTTACTTTGCAAGTACTGTTCTAAAATCTTCATTTCAAGCCACATTTCCACCTGGAACGAGTCACTGGACAGTGCAGGACTGTGACTATGGCGATAATTTGCTGTTATAGGAAACACTGAAGAAACTTCCTGCGCTCAGTAGAATCTATTGCAAAACTTTTCAAGAAACTATTGATTCCATCATTTCCTCAAAATTCTCTGTTTTAGAAATTAAAGGCAAGAATGATAGAAGAAAAATATTTTCATTACCAAGCCTGGGAGTGAAACACTTCCAGTCTTTGTGCGCTGAGATTACGAAGGGAAACACACTGAAAGTGCCAACTCTGAAGCCCCAAGGTAATTTATGCATGCTTACACAAATTGCCAAGGGTACATAACTGGGAGGAGTGGCTGGTATAAAAGATGCTTGTGCTGTGATTCAGAGGGATGCTGGCAGCTGGAGAAGTGGACTGAAAAAACCCTTTGATAACAAACGAAAATGCTAAACTCTGCACGTGGGAGGAAATAACCCCATGACCCAGGAGAGGCTTGTGCCTCAGCTGGAAGGCTGTAGAAGAGGGTCTGGGTGTCCTGGTGGAAACAAGCTGAGCATGAGTCAGCAGTGTGTTTTTGTGGCAAAGAAGGCCAACAGCGGCACTGAGTGCATTAGGAACAGCATCACAGAAATGCTGAGAAATGTGATCCTTCCTCTCTACTTAGCACTGCTGAGATGCAGCTGGAGCACTCACTCCTAGCGTGGGAATCCCCAGTGTAAGAGCAACATGAGCATACTGGATTCATATCCAGCAAAGGACCATGGAGGCCATTAAGGGCTTGAAGCATCTCTTGTGTGAAGAGAGAAGGGACTGTTCAGCCTGAAGAAGAGAAAGTGAAGTGGAGATCCTACCAATACTTTACAGCACCTGATGGATGGGAGTAAAAAAAACAGATTCCTCTTGGTGGAGCCCACTGACAGGACAAGAAGCGATAGACATAAGCAGAGATACACAAAATCTCATTTCAATATAAGGAAAATATTTGTACTGTGAGGATGACAGTGCCTTGGCACAGGTTGCCCAGCTGTGCCCTGTGGTGGATCTCTTGTAGTTGGCTTTGCCAAGCATGGGGCAGTCCTGTCCTTTCAACACTGAGGTCATCTTGCTATCCCCTGCTGCCAACACCTGGACACGAACACCCTCTTACGGCCACTGACACTTATTTTTCAAGAGTTCACTTTTTGTGTGCTAATACTGGGTTACATTTCAGCTTCTGTCAACTCGTGTTGTTCCACGCACTATCTGCAATGGAAACATGCTCACACATACCACTCAGGAATATGCCTACATTCTCCTGAAGAGGATGCGTCTCTCAGCAACAAGCAGGTACTGTTCCAGACCTGTTACCAAGATAATCTTTCTTGATGTGAAGGGAATTTGTCTTACACCAGTGCTGCAGAAGTTCAGCCTGTGTTCAGCCTACGCAAGTTACTAGAAAAATGCAGTAGTGTTTCATCATTCCTCTTCCCATTATGCTCTTCCCAAACAGAGTAGAGAGCTGTCTAGGAGTTTCCACATGACATTAAGGTTACATCATTAAACCCTTATGAAACAGCTTTCTCATTAGATTTGCTTTGCAGATTTTTGGTATCTGACCTAATCTGAGGAGCCAAGATAAATGAGAAACCAAATGTATTACATCTACCCGACTATGTGTTCAATTACAACCTCCTTATCTAGAATAAATGTGGATTTCATGTTTGTGATAGCAGGAAATGAAAAAAAAAGAACCTGAGAAAAAAAATGAGTATTGTTGGCAGCTACGTACTACAAGTACTCCTTCACCATCAGCAATTGAGATTGGATCTGAACTGAGAATTATCTGGTCGTGTGCAATGAAGCCCACAATGTCACAACTCAAACCAGCCTGTAACAGACAGGTAAATATCTTTCTTATCCAAGTGTGTCAGTTCACCAAATTTATGCCATAGTGGTCACTTGAAGAAAGAATTCAAGAACATTTCAGGTCTGGACTTATGTTACTCATACAATAATTGTATGGACAGTTCTGATTTTGCTAGATGTGAAAAAATTCAAAGATCACGGAAGAACAGAAATAACAAATGTAAAATCTAAACAAATAGTTTTCTCCTGTAGCAGGGAGGAGTTTTCCACGTCTTGAGAAACACATTTAGCAGTATGGCTAGTACTGACCCACATTGCTGGGAAAGGAAACTCCACCATACAAAGCAAACCCAAACCTTTGCTCAAATTATCAGCAGTGTTTTGACACCACATTTCATTTGTCCTGTGACAG
The DNA here is from genome assembly GCA_013397515.1 of Upupa epops. Lineage (NCBI taxonomy): Eukaryota > Metazoa > Chordata > Aves > Bucerotiformes > Upupidae > Upupa > Upupa epops. Next base: position 317,033 of record VZRI01004768.1, read on the forward strand.
CAACTGCAGAGAAACAGGCTGAGATGAGTCCTTCTCATAGTTTTCAAATGTGGTCAAGAGTAGAAAAGGGGAATTTTCATGAGAATGATTAATTTACATGTAATTCATTTTCTGCTCTTGTGCTAGATACACTTCTACCCAAAAGCTTTTCAAATTACACTTATTCTGTTATTTTAGGGTTTGTCCACAAGGGTACATCTTGGTTTGGAGTGGAGAACCAGAGCAAGACATTAAAATCCCAAATGTTTGCCTAGACAGTTATAGCAACGCTTTCTACTATCAGTCATTCACTCGAATAAATGCATGTGAATAGAAATAAAAATGCTAAACCTCAATGAAATGCCCTCTTCATACGGATATAAAAATGTGCAACATTGGGATATTTCAAATGTGACAAGTTATAAAGAAAACGCAGTAGCTCACTTTAATAATTAGGAGACGTGCTTTACTATTCCACTGTCACTGCTGCATAATTCTATTTTGATCGATAAGGCTAGATGGCAATAAAACTAGATTATGACACTGGTGAATCAGGCTCCTTATTTTTTGACACATTTCAGCTTTTCCTGAAAAACCAGATGGTTGGTGTATGTTCTGTAGCTCTATTCAGATGAAATTTAAAGGAACTAAAATCCCCAGCATGCTTTTATTATTGGAATGCTTAGCGTGTCACCTAAAGAAATCTACAAAGGGAGATAATGAGCCTTGTCAACTCTTTCACAGTAATTATAGCCCTTGTGATATAACGCTACCAAAATTATAATATAGCTTAAGATAATAAAATGTAAAAGGTTTTTCCAATCAGGAAAAAAACCCAACCAATCCTATTTGTAACATTTATGCAAGAAAGCAATTATTTCAAGCAGGTAACCATCAGTATATTAGGCATGCAATCAAGTGTAATAAAACCAAATTCTGTCAGTGTTTGTTACTGCACTTCGTCCAACATTTGTACCGTAGATTTTTAGTGATGTTCTTCCCACAAGCCTTATGAATTTTCAAAGGGTTTGGAGCTCATTTAAATATCTAAATTAAAATAATATGAAGCTTCAGACACTTGCATCAAATATAGCCTTAAAGCTCTCCAGTGTTCAGATCAGCATTTTTCAGTGTACTTACGGTCATTGCACAATGGTCCACTAAAGGAGGTCATACTACAGTCACAACTGAATCCATCCCACTGCTGTAAGCACACTCCCTGGTTTGCACAGGAATCCTCTTGGCAGGTTGTGCTGGGGCCTGATAAGAAGATACAAAAAAGGACTTGCACTTCGTCTTCCACAGACAGGTATTTCTCACTGGGTTACATTAACTAGTTGCCAACATGTCAAATCAAATGAACAAAGAGTTACTGAGTAAAACACACAGAACTTGCTGATTTCGTAGCAGCATGTACTATTAAAAAGGTGGGTTTGCTTTCATTTTAAGATCAATATGTCAAACACGTAAGAATGCACAAGCTGAAGCAGTTATTCCGGGTACAGTGGGAACGTTAACGCTGTTGCAAGCTAGTTGTTAGTCTCATGTCAGACCATTAACCGGCTAAAAGTTGTCTAAAAACATTATTATTATTATTCTTTCCTGTAAAAACATTTCAAACAGCAAATCCCAATGCCACAGAAAGCAAAGCTCTAGGAGATGGATGGCAAGACTGGAAGATAAAATGAAAAACAAAACTAAAATGAAATAATAAAATGGAGCTACACTACAGGATGCTTTTAATTCCACTAATTACTTTAAATGTTTAGGTCTGAAATTCAGAGGAGTTTGGGAGGAATGTTGGCAAGTACTGATTCACATGCTTCAGGACTCCCATGCAGGTTCCTTTTTAAGGAGAAATGCAGAAATTCAGTCTACTAATGAACTGGCATGCCAAAATGTGACGTACGCATGAAAAACAGAGCTACTCTATTTCTAGAGAATCATAACTAGACTACTGAAATACAAAGAAACTTGAAAAGGAATGATCAAAGCACTAAAGCAGTCACTATACAAACACAGTCAAGACTGAAAGCCTTTATGCAAGCTATGCTGGAAAACAAAAGTTCATGTAGCCCATTGTTTTAGGGGTGTGAAAGACAACATCTGGAACAAGATGTCACACTTTAGTTCTGAAATGTAGAGAGCATTTATTGCAGAGCTCCAACAGTGCATTGGGGGTTTCAGTCTTGTTTAATACGAACAGGGCTATCTACCTTGCAAATCAGCTTTCATCAATGCAACTTTGTCAGCAAAATAAAAAAGCAAAATATATTAGATGTTAGTAAGCAATATTGAAATGGCGGCAACCACAGAAAAAAACCATTCAGAGTAAAGTGCATGCTGCTGTTAAAAGAGAGAAATAAATGCCATATAATGCAAACAAATTAATGCTAATAGCCATAAATCTTCAGGCAAGCCAAAATAAGAAAGCAGTAATTTGCCAGTATTTTACTACAAATATAATGGTTAATTGAGCTGATGACATGTAATGAAGGAAAATTAAAAGTTGTTGTTTTTTTTTCTTCCTTGGATAGATATGAATGCATTAGCAGAGTAAATGCATGGCTGAATCCTGACTAGCCATTTGTCATGTTCAGATACGCTGCATTCAAGAATAATTAGCACCATCACCCTCTGCAGTCTTTTAGCATTTTCTTGGTGAATGAAGGCTGAAATACAAACCATGAACTACATATTACTATGAACACACACACTAACACTAAACCTTGACACTACTGGGAAAAACTTTGGTTCTAGGACTGCAAAATTGTCCTCAGTTGCTCTGGTGAAGACACCAACATCCATTTGAAACACCCACTGCTTGTTCCGGATGACAGGGCAAAATGGATCCAGACATCGTACAAATCTCCTAGATGATTGTGTGGAGATCACATCAGGTTTTAACCCTTCTTTCACATTGCAAGGTCTTCAAAGACATCAGTGTGGGATTTCCTTTTGATTTCCTAGTGTTTTTAGAGAAAGCTATACATACATCAGCTCCACATCCTCTTGCACTGGACAGTCAGCACAGTGATTAATAATGAGGGCAGCCTATGCTACATCCTTGTTCTGGCAAAACTATTAACTGATCTGCTTAACACTAATACTGGCTACTAATCAAATACAACCTGTAACTGCTTTACTTCGGTAGGCAGGCAGAGGATAGGGATTTCCTTTCCTTTGGAGCATAGAGCACAAAAGGTTAAACATTTGGGCATTACATCACCTTTTCTTTAGATGGGGATTATAATGACAGAATCCCATAGCTGACAAGACAAGACACATTTTTTTCTCACCAGATTTCGCTACTCGGAAACTTTACAAAGATGAAGTGAAAATATCTGTAGGTGTTTAAATGTTATATATTCATGCATTTATTTACACTTTAGTTATGCAATGTTAAATTTCCTCATCTTTGCAAAAGTAGAGCAGAAGTCACAGAGACCTAAAAGTACATAAACTGCAGGACCCTGCAGGCACATGAAAAAGTGCTTGTTAAAACACACATCTTTGGAGAAAACCATAGACTCATCCCAGGTAAAATGGAAGATAATGAGCTTTTTATATGATTCATTCTTAACACTTTAATTGTTGTTATTCAAAATTTCCCAACAAAAGCAGTTTACATGTGAGATTTGATTCCAATGAAAGCAAATTTGGGTTCTTTAAGAACAGAAGAAGACTGTTTATTGTTTGTAAATACCGTAATATGTACCACAATGGGTTCACAATTTCATATAAATATATATATATATAAAAGAACTATTAAACTAGATAATAAGTAAAAATAGCATAATAGACTTTTCTAAAGTATTTGATTCACATTCAATTGAAATATTCTAATTTATTCACCCTTCACTGCAGAGTTTTTAACTGACTGGATGTTTTTGTTTATTTACATTTAGCTTGTACACTTCCCTAGTACACAGTACACAGAACCACCATGCAGTAGTATATACAATGTTTTACTACTTACTGCAAAAATAAATAGCATATTTCACTGCCAAGTGAAACTTATCACAGAGTTCATGGAATAAAAAAGTCCTATAGTACCTTTAATACACAAAGTACATGCGTGTGGATGCACACACTGATTTTTCCTCAATACATTCAAACTATGCTTTTATCTTTGTGTAATTTCTATACTTCTGCTTTATCTCATGGGCATAAAGAAAGTACAATGGTTTTGATTAGAGTAAAAACAGGACTGACACTCACAGCCTGGCTCTGGGGTTTGCTGTTAACAATTCAAAGAGTTAGCAAGCATATTTGTGTTTCTAGCTGTTAGTTTCTATCTGCTCTAGCCACTGAAAATTTGTCAACAAGGTGGATTTAGCCAAGTGTAAATTACATTCAATCCTCAGTGATAGCGAACAGCGATAACTATCTGCCTGTGGCTCAAACTTTGAAATGCAGGCATTATGACTTGCAGTACCAAGTCCATGTGTGGGTTTGTAAAAAATGTTTCAAAGAATGAATGTTTAACATGTACTTACAGCAGTGAAGCTACCGAGGAATATCAGTGTTTTAAGAATAAAATCCTAACGTACAAATTAATTAGTAATAATTCATGGCTTTACAATATGCAGAAGAGAGAAAAAGCTTTCCCTCCAGTTCATTGTGTTTTTTTTAAGAGCAGAAACGATGGAGAATTCAATCCTATGAGAGTATGAGGAGTGCCTTGCTTCTAAGGGCAACAAGGTTGCTGAAGGATCTGGAGAAAAAGCCTTATGAGGAGCACCTGAGGGAGCTGAGGTTGTTTAGTCTCAAGTAAAAGAGACTCAGGCTGCAGTCCTTATTGCTGTCTACACCTACCTGAAAGGAGGTTGTAAAGAGGTGGGTACTGGTCTCTTCTCAGAAGTAACAAGCAAAAGGACAGGAGGAAATGGCTTTAAGTCATGCCAGGGGAAGTTTAGGTTAAACATTAGAAAAAAATTTATATAAAGGGTTATCAAACATTACAATAGGCTGCCCAGAGAGGTTGCTAAATCATCATGTTTAGAACATACATGTTTAGAAGTCACATAGGGGACATGGTATAGCAGTGGGCTTGGTACAGTTGGGTTAATGGTCTGGCTTGATGATTGTGATCTTTTCCAATCTCAATAATTCTGCTTCTCTGATTCTCATGTAGGTTTTACAGCTAGCTGGTATCTTAAAAATGATATATGCCCACAGATACAGCTGTCTTTTGGACTGGGATGGCAGTGACTAGCACTTATTATTTTGAAATTACTTCTGTTGCTGCATCCTGAGCTCTTTGCACTCGGCATTTCAGGGAACTTAGAGAGCTAACACATCCCACTGCATTGTGAGGTAGATACAAAACTGCACAGTTATGTCAAGGTGGGAACAGTTTTGTCTGTACTCAGTGGCAGAGCTATGGGCAGCTAAATTGGCAAGGGACTTAGTTAATATTTTAGGTGGCAGAACATTTTTTTTTTACTCTGCAGCCAAGAGACTGAGAGGTGGGTCTGGCAGGGTGACGTGAAATATACAAGAGAGATGGGAAAGTTGCCTTGCATGGGGTAAACAGAAAGGCTGGGAGCAAATATTTCATCCTGTGCTATTAAAGATTTCCTTCTGCAGGCAAAAGCCTTTGGAGGGGCAGCTCTTTGAGAGCCAGGTATCAGCACTTTGCTTGTGTGGGATGATTTTGGTGTCAGAAAAAAGCTGAACACCAAAAAGGGCAATGTTTTTATGGCCTTTATAGTAAATTGTTGGTAGCTTTATTAAAGTCACTGATAGATACATTTTGCCATTGGTTTAAAAGGTTTACTTGCACTCTAGGTCTGTCACAATACTTCTTTGAATATATGAAATTAATTTAGAAAGACAGAATTATCCGAAGGGATGGTACAGGCATTTAGTTTTCTAAACTCAGTGACAAACTAATTTCTACATATTTCATCATTCTGTTTCTATGTGGAAATAAATAGATACTAAAGCTACAGAAAAGAAAAGCTGAGAATTTAGGTATTTCAGTAGGTTGCCAATAGAATTCACATTATCGGCTACAGGTAGCAGGTAAAGAACAAGACAATTCCATTTGTACATATGTATTCGAGGTGCAACAAAAGAGAAGGCCGAATTTATCCACCAGAAAGCTTTATCTAGTGAAAGTTGTGCTTGAATTTTTTACAATGTCTATTTGCAAACTTAAGAATCTCGAAATAAAACTCATCAAGATTCCAACTTGAGACTCTACAGCATCATTTACACATTTTTCTGTCCAGAGAAGAATGGCACTTGAAAAGGGAGAGCACATTAAATTGAACCTAGACATAAAATTCAGAATATGTGAATAAAATCTGCATGTAAAAACAGAGAATTAATTTAAAATATTCCATAAATCATAGTAAAAATAACGTGGGATTAAATGACAGCTGGAAAAAATAGGTAGAGATTGACACTCCTGAATTACAAAAACAATTCTTCTAGATCTGCCCTCACTTAAATTCCATTCTCTAGACAAGTAAATAAAGAAAGAAAAGAGAAAAGACTGAGATAAGGAAGGTTTGGCAGTTACTGTTTTCAGATAGAAAGGCTCATGATAATACAAATCTCAAGGGTGAGCAAAAATAGAAATGAAGGAAGATTGATATTAAACAGCTTAATAAATCAGCCTGGAATTAATATACTTTAGAAATGGAATTAATTGGTTAATGTCTCAGCATCAGCTAATGTCTAAGTGTTACAAAGCTATAAAGGAGTTCACTGAAGCTAATTGCTATTGATTCTATAATTAATTAAAATACATCACAAGTAAACAAAATGCATGCAAAATATCTTGTCAGTGTAGAAGGCTAGGGCTTACATTAAGCGTTTAAGAAGCTAACTCGTTCTCAGAACAACATCTGTGCTGTAGGACAGGCACACAATTGTCACAATACTAAAAAAATGTAGTCTTCACATAAGAAAGGGTCAAACAAGATCAACTGGAAGCAGATAAAGCACAGTCTCGATTTATGGAGGGTATAGAGCAACAAAACCCCAAAGAGTGCACAATGCGTTCATTATGGTATGAAAAATATCAATGTATTTAATACCTTCACATCCTCGTTCTATTTGCCCATTGCAGAAGAGAGCATCTGAGATTAAATCAGGTAGCCGTCCATTCAAGTCAACTGATGCAAGACAGCCCTGGAATCCCTCTTTCGCATGCACCAGTTTTGGCAAGGACTTATACATTTCCTTTGCCACTCCTCCAATATACAGATCACCTGTTTAAGAAGAAACAAAAGTTAGAAACAGAAAAAAATAAATCCCTATGGATCTTCTGGTTTTTTGTTGCTAAATGAAAAACAGAACCTCAAAATAAATGTAGAAGAAATGACCGTCATAGAATCATTAGGGATCGGAAGGGACTTTAAAAGATCATCTAGTCCAATCCCCCTGCCACAGTACGATCACCTAGACCAAGTCAGCATATACGATGTGAAAATACATTGCAGAACTCAAAATGTACTAGGCATCACCGCTACCCCATGTAGCTGATTTTAATTTCCCTCTTATCATAATAAGTTGCAGTCACACCTTTTCCTGGTTCTCCTGGCATACCTACTTGTTCACTAGGGATCGCAATTTTGTGCTCTTTGTACTGGTTTATAGTTTGACTGCAAGGAAATGCTCTGAAACAGACTAATGTCTGTCAGACTCTGAAAAAGTGTAGTCACTGCATACCAACTCAACTGGCATTTGAATTAGTGAAAAACAGAGAAAAAGCTTAGGAATATGTATATTAAAAACTGTATAGGACACTCAACAAAAAAGTCTTAGTAACTTTTATAGAATCATACGCTAAGAAAACTTCATTCTACATAGATAATTTGAAAAATAAGAAATTACTTTTCTCTAGAACTTTGAGGTACAGTTTCAATCTCAGATACATTATGTTAGACATAAGAGATTAAAATGGCACACTGCTAGTTCATAGTTATCCTAATGTCCACCAGGACCCCCAGGTCCCTTTCTTCTACGCTGTTCTCCAGCTGGTCAGTCTCTAATCTGTACTTGCACCTGGGGTTGTTCTTGCCCAGATGCCAGACTCCACACTGCCCTTGCTGAATTTCATTAAATCCCTCTCTGCCCAATTCTCCAGCCTGTCTAGGTCCTGCTGAATGGCAG
>VZRI01004768.1:325183-432683 GCA_013397515.1 Upupa epops
ATCTTCCTGATGATGAAAGGCTGAGGGAGCTGGGTCTCTCTAGTTTGGAAAACTAGACAGAGGGGGCGACCTCATTAATGATGATCAATATGGAAAGGGCAGGTGACAGGAGGATGGAGCCAGGCTCTGTTCAGTGTCATCCAATGATAGGACAAGAGTTAATAGGTGCAAACTGGAACAGAGGAGGTTCCACATAAAGATGAGAAGAAACTTCTTTGCAGTCAGGGTGACAGAGCACTGGAAGGGGCTGCTCAGGGAGGCTATGGAGTCTCCCACTCTGGAGATGTTTCAAACCCTCCTGGCCATGTTCCTGTGTGACTGGGTCTAGGTGATCCTGGTCTGGAAGGGGGATTGGACTAGATGATCTTTCAACGCCCCTTCCAATCCCTAACTTTCTGTGATTGTGTGATTCTGTGACAATATGGTGATCCATATATTCCCCCAATGAGATGTAATTCCTTTACAGCAGAAAAACTATTTTTAAATCAGCTGAACTGGAAACAGAATTAAAGCTCTTGCCTCATGATAAAGGCTCTTCATCTTTTTCTCAGGTGAAACAGCTACAAAGTAAAGCCCTTCCAGGTTTTCTGAAGTTTTGTGCTTTCAGTCATTGTCAACCCAGAATAGAGAGATAATTTATCTCAATCGATTCAAATAGACTTACAAGAAGGAAAACTCAAGAGAAAAATACTAAGAAAATCACTCCTATGCTATAAACCTCCCGACATGTGTCCTGTCCAAACAGCCCTTTTTATTCTGTGATGGGTTAAACCTTTAAAACTGCAAACTTCCAGATGGATCCCCTGCTGATTTCTAAGAGCAATTCCTGAAGATTCAAGAATATTGAGATTGCTGTAGTCAGTCATGTTGCAGTGAAGGGCTAGAAGTGAATGTGAGAGTACCACCACATGAACCTGAATTCAGAATACTCGCTCTTGAAAATATACACTGGCATAGTTTCAACTAGGTATCATATGCATAGTAGTTTAATACATGGAATCTAAATAAACTGTAACTCTGCTCTTCACTCCAGTTCCTTAAGATAATTTGAACTGATCATGATATATTAAGTAGAGTTTTTAACTTTGTTTATGCTTAAAATAGGCGGATTTCAGCTTTAGCACTAGCTAATACACTGAACTAGTACATAACACACATTGAGAGCTGGGAAACTGTGTATTAGACTTCACCTTTTCTAAGAATACACACGGGTTTTTTATGACTATGGGCTAAACCTTTCCCAGATTTAATATCAAATACAGCTTTGATCAAATTGTGGCTGATGGCATAAAACCACACTTTCTCTGAGAGACAAAATTTTATTAAGGAATAGGCTGTGGAATAAATCCTCTGATTTTTATTTTTTGTAAAGTTATTTAATTGTTTTCACTTGGGTTTTTGTTTTGGGGTTTTTTTTGCATTAAAAATGTGTTACATAACTGATTTTATTTCAGTAAATCACAGAATTATTGAGGCTGGAAAAGATCTCCAAGATCATCCAGCCCAGCCTGTGACCTAACATCACCACATCAACTAGATCGGGGCACTAAGTGCCACAGCTAATCTTCTCTTAAACATCTCCAGGGATGGGGACTCTACCCCTTCCCTGGGCAGATGATTCCAATGTATAACCACCCTTTCCATGAGGAAATGCCTCCTAATATCCAACATAAACATCCTGCAACACAACCCTCCTGTCCTGTTACTAGTTGCCTGGGAGAAGAGCCCGACTATCACCTGTCTACAACCTCCTTTCAGGTAGTTATAGACAGTGATAAGGTCTCCTCCGAGTCTCCTCCAGGCTAAACAAACCCAGCTCCATTTTCATGCTAATCTGCATGGCGTAGATTCCTAGAAAACTCAATCCTGTAGAAAATCAGACAGAAAAAACTGCAGAAAAATGTTGTTAATGAAAATATGTGTGTATTGAACATGTATTAGCAGAGATTCAGAACAGATAAAGCTTGTCCCTGCTCCCACTAAAATGCAGTGGAGGAATCAACATTGCACAATATGAATTTCTCAAGTTTTATCCTCTTTTACACTACTTTTATCAGTGCAGCTTTACTACTGGAAATCTTGCACACTCTAAATCTTAATCCCTCATTGTTTATCTGCCTACAATACCCCTGTGAATCACGGATAAGTTTTTTTCATTAGGTATCACAGCTCATTGGATCAACAGCCTGAAAACATGACACTAACTACACTAGCTGCCGTGTAAACGCAATACTACAGCAACACTGCTACCACCGAGCATGTGAGATCATTTCAAGAGTAAAGCACAATGAAAAAAAAAGGCAATCCTTCCAGTTATTTCTCTCTTACAACAAAAGACCATTTTAAGGGAAAATCTGTATTACAGAGCTAATAGTTTCTGGAAGTAAAGTTGAGCTATTTCCTCTTGTGCATGCATTTTCTTCTCGACTTTATTTTGATTTTTAAATGTATAACTGATAAATTCTCCTTTTTTTCATAACCAATGTGTCTTTCCTTAATTCATAAAGGAAAACAATCATTTTATACAAAATACATCAACTGGCATAAAAAAATGAGCAAGGAGTAAAGAAACAAGTGAGGGAATAGAAACTCCAAGATTTCCTTTTGATCTCTGGAGAAGCTTGAAATAAAGCTCTCAAACACGTTCTGAGAGCTGATACCCCTTGAACTCACAACTCTCTTGGCTAAATTAGGAGTCACCACTATACAGAGCTATTCCCTTTCATTTAGAGATGGAAGATTGTTTCCTCTCTTCATTTGTCTGAGTCCAAAAAAAATGACAGTGTTTCTCACTGGTGTCTTCATTGCAGGTCAGTGAAACCAGCTGGAAGGCTGCGATTTCAGAGCTATAGTTATGAATCACGGCAACTGTAGCCCTGGCCACTCACATTATCAGTACTGGCAAAGGGAAGACTTTAGTCAGTTTAATTTAGTAAGATGGGTACATTAGACTTGATGTGAGGAGGAAGTTCTTCAACATGAGAGTGGTGAGAGCCTGGAATGGGTTTCCCAGGGAGGTGGTTGGGGCCCCCGTCCCTGGAGGTGTTTAGGGTTGAGCTGGATGAGGCTCTGGCCAGCCTTCTCTAGGGTGGGGTGTCCCTGCCCATGGCAGGGGGGTTGGAACTGGATGATCCTGTGGTCCCTTCCAACCCTGACTGATTCTGTAACTTCTTCCCAGGGAGGGTGATGGGGCACTGGAGGGGGCTGCCCAGGGGTTTGTGGAGTCTCCTTTTCTGGAGATATTTGAAACCCACCTAGACTTGGTCTGGATGATCCTGCTGTGGCAGGGGGATTGGACTGGGTGATCTTTCCAGGTTGCTTCTGACCCCTGATGATTCTATGATTCTATGATGACTTGTTTAATTTATATATTTTACATGTAACACAGATCTTAATTTATTCCAACAGGAGCCTTTTTACAGCTACTGAGCTGTAAAAAGACTTAGGACCGATTTGTTCTATTGAGGAACACGTAGATTTAACACAGAAAGAAACTGTTAGCTAATAAATGAGCCCAAGTTCTCAATGTGTTCATTACTGGAATCACACTTACAAAAAACTGCCCAGAACATCACAAAACAGTGAGTCACACACAGCTCTTGGCCAAATCCTTCTGTAATATCCTATCCTTTTTTTATCCCAAATCTCTACACTTCTTCAAAATTAGAGCTTTGCAATTGCTAAACCAAAGAAATGTAAACTAAAACCTGAAAATGTTGTTCTCTTTATTTTTTCTTTCAAATAACTAGCAGGAGTATCTTATTGTTTGGCACTACTGACATTGCTGACAGGTCACCCCATAGAGTTTCCTCTTCCTGATTCATGCCAACACGCAAGGATTCTTACATGATACATGCTGGTGGGCACATCTCTTAATTTAATTTAACGACTAACATTGTCTTCAAGCACTAGTAGGGAGAGAATTATTACCCATGTGTTTATAGTGATAACAGCAGCACATAAATATTGCTCAGGGAACAAGGAGTTTAAGCACGATATAGTAACTCTCTGAATTCTATATATTTTGTCCATATCCAGTGTTCGTTTCCTGAACACCATTCTTGACAAGAAATGAACACCACTCATTCAAATATGGTTCCATGCATTAAACCAAAGAATGAGTAAATGAAGACAGGAAAGCAATACTCATGGAATGGTTTTATAGGTCTGCACAAAGACATCTTCAAATCCATCACTGTCTCCAAAAGGGAGTGGTCTGTTTAGCTTGGAAAAACGGAGACTTAGGGGCAACCCCTGTAATGTTTACAAATATGGAAAGGGCGAGTGTCAGGAAGAAGGAGTCAGGCTCTGCTCAGTGGCATCCAATGATAGGACAAGGGGCAATGGGTGTCAGCTGGATCAGAGGAGGTTTCACATAAATATAAGAAATGTCTTTACAGTAAGGGTGACACAGCACTGGAACAGGCTGCATAGGAAGGTTGTGGAGTCTCCTTCTCTGGAGAGGTTTAAAACCCATCTGGCCATGTTGCTGTAGAATGGGATCTAGGTGATCCTGCTCTGAATGATCTTTTCAAGGTCCTTTTCAATCCCTAACACAGTGATTCAGTGAAAGCAGCCAGACATTCTTTTCCTTTGTTTCTCGTGATACTGCTTGTTTTCAACTGTACTTTCAGCTTGTTTCTTAATTTCCCTTTCATGTTAGAAGTAGTTTCTCTGCCTTGTTTCTAATGTCACATTGTACTAAATCACTGCTCTGGCTAGGAACAAAGATGCTGCTGCAGCGTACTAGGGTGATATTACTCCCCCTCCAAAAATGTATGGACTTGGCATAACTCGGTGGGTTCTGAAAGCACACCAGGCATCACCACAAATCCTTTATATGACATGAAAACACGAAGAAACATCGGGCTGTGGTGAAGCCAAGGTTTCTGGCACACTTTTCTCCAAATAAGCTATTTTGAAAATGATCAAGCATATAACAGCTTCTTCCCTCAGGCAGGCAAAGAGGAATGAAGACTGCAAAGATTAAGAAATACCACAGGGAAAGGCTAATCCCAAAAGAAAAAAGTGCTCACTTTCTTCAAGTCCTTCATAAAATAGATGACTTTCTCTCACAAGATCATTAGAAATTGCTTCATATTATCTTAATAATTGCACAGTACTTCACTCAACATTAGATCCACACAGAGCCAACTCGTGGTATTTTTGAGGCAACCGAAATGTGAAAATAAATGACTCCCGCAAGTTGAATATGCACTGACTTAAACACAATAGACAACACCCTGATCTTGAATCGAGGGATACTGTCTGAAATGAAAATGTCAGGTAGGCATCTAGATACCTGTGACATTCAAAGAAATACTGGAGCCTACTTGTCCTTAAAGACCCTGTCCTCTCTGCAATGTAGAAAAACACCTACCTACCATTTACTTTGTGCAATTGTGACTTTTCTTTCAGATGTGGGATTTCAACACCCATTTTATGCCTGAATAGCAGATGAGGGATGATTCTAGAATCACTCCCCACTTTCATTAGTCATGTGCCATATATAAAACAATACTCCTTTAAAAATTAAATATAATTGTTCTTCCTTGAAAACAAATACCCTACTGTGATATAACCCAGTAATAAATCAAAAGACAGTTGACAAAGACTTAAATGATGCATCCACACAGCTTCTGCAGCACATACACTCCAGCATATGGGTTTTTAAATGTCTCCTTACAGTAGAGATTATGCACTGGTTGTGCATACACAGGCTTGTTTGGTGCTAGAGCAAAATATGACTGAATTGTGTCTGCCACTTAAAAAGGCACTTGGGAAAGACGCGAACATGTAGACTTAGTGGTTTATGCCTACTTATTCACTTCAAAGAGTCCACTCTATAACTACAGTACTGATTTGGGGTTGAAACCTTTTGATGTGAGGGGTATTTTTAAGAAAAGTGGGCTTTTTCAAATATATTATCTGTTGGAATGATGAATTCCATCACTTTTAGAGTCTCACCTAAGAATGGAAAAAGCTCTACCAAGTCCTTTCAAATACTTCAGGCAAGAAGCAGTCGTATGATGTGACAAGAGGTGCCTTCTATCTCTTGCCTTCCCTGTACTGATGACCAAACAAGGCAAAATGATTACAAGCCAAAAAAACCCCATTATGAGGTAGCAAGTTACTCTTTTTTTTGGGATGAAATACAGAAACTGATGTATTCATCCCAATTCCACATGCCTTTCAGTATCTGCCTGGAATATGCCATTAAATGTATTTTAAAAAAGAAATCACTAGCACTGTGCATTTTCCTATGCTTATTGTCATATAGGGCATACTGTCATCATTCACCAAGTGAACTGAACGTTGAAGACATTTTCTCTCTTGTCTGATCTTTATACAGTTTCATTGCAGCACTGCATCCTCATCCGCACTGACAGAAATAGAACAGGTGGTGAGGATTAAGAGGTACAAGAGAGAACTTAAGAGAGCTGGTGGTTGCACCAGGAAGAGCATCTATTACATGTATCTTACCAGCAATTTCTACAGAGGTCCACCTTGGAGATACCCTTGCTGCTCTAACTTTCTCCAAGACTGATTCCACCATACTACTCATAACCATGCTATTCTCACAGAACTGCATTGAATACTTGGAACAAATAAGCTTGTGTCAAGAAACTTCTCATGCTTTTGCTTTACATCTCAGCTCTTCACTTCTGCACTCACTTCTTGCTACTCACTTTTCATTCCTGTTATTCCTTTAGGTTCTAATCAGAACTGCTTGGGGGCTATACACATATGCTCATGTTTCACAAGCAAGTAGAGCTGTGTGATGGAAAGCATGTGTGTGGGGAGACAGCAGAACATGATACAGTTTTCAATAGACTAAAGCAGACATTCAAAAGGTTAAGTGCTCAGCTCTGAACATTCCCCTAGATTTCTCCAGGTTGAGATCCATAACTTCCCTAACAGTCTCGTTCTCCAGTGACACGTATTCTCAAAAAGAAACACTTATACAAAACTACTGAATGTTTTCCTAATGATAACAATTCTCACGTTCTCAGTCACTATATTTTTGTTTGCTTCTTTTTTTCCCTCTATTGAAGTTTAAATGAAAAGCAGTGGCATTGAAAAATATTAAACAGATTTAAAACCAAAGCAGCCCACTTGTCCAATTGACTGTGAGGAAAGTTGGTGATGCGTGTTGAATGGTAAATAATAAAATCTAATTGCCATATAAATGTGTGTGGTAATTCATCTCCCACAGAATTGATGCTGTGCCAATTACTCTGCATGAGGGGGATGGCTGTGGTAGAGACGTGAGGCATTCAAGCACATCAAACGTCCTTCATTTCTTTCCTCTTCTGACCACTTTTGTACATTGTATGCACCTGAAAACAGACAAAATCTAATGAAGTGGGCGTTTTCAGGGCATTTATTCATCCCTGCATTCCTTCTGATACTATTCTGAAGTCATTTACTCACTCTGCTTTAATAGCACATGCTCTTACAGTGAGTTTTCAAAACAGTGGAAGATTTCTCTTTCCAGTGGGCTTCCTAGACCTCAAAGATAATAACCTACAAAACTCTTCTTTAAGCTACTCCTTCATGATGGTTCTCCACAAAAAGCTACAAAAAGCTTAAGTTCACATCCTCATTTTGAATGCAGGTTTGTAGAGGGAAACTCCTCATGTAATACTATCAACCTCTTGATCAAGACCATCACCTCCAGACTCAGAGGATAACACATGAAACAGCTATTTTCTGAAAAGGACCACTCCAACACAGTATCAATATATATGAGGGTGGTGTGCTCATACCCCTGGCAGCACGTGTTTGAAAACAAATTCAGGATGTGCCTTTTGGCTGAGGGGGGTTGCTAGGATTCAGTGTGATGCACGTACACTAAGGATCCAGATTTTTTTCAGAGTGTTTTAAAAGCAGACAGGTTTCCTGCACTACCTGCAGTGTACCTTTTACTTAGTATTCCACAAATACTTAATTCCACAATCAGCAATAGCAATAACATGGATGTCAGGGAGCTGTAGGAATGTAGGCAACTCTATACCTTTGTGTGTGTGTGTGAAAGATTGAAGAAAGCAGAGCAGCAGCAGCAGAACGCAAAAACATTCCCACACCATAAGGTGATCTGAAAGACTACTGCAATGTTTTTGACTTGATAGAGCTCAGTACAAGCACTAGAGTATTTTCTTTAATTTTTATTTAATGCAGAACTACTGGAGTAGATTTTTAATGTTTCCTCCATCTTGTAATTTGTGACATTTGTATATTATTTCTGAGAGGTGAAGTGCTGAGAACTGAGGCTGACACATGGATGACTCTTTCCTTCTGATGGGAGATTGCGAATGCCCAGATTATAGTTGGGGAGTGTGAAGAAAAATACTCCCTGGCTCTTCTCCCAGAACTAAGCAACCTTGAAAGAGAGTCTGGACTGGATAACAACAGGTGTCTGCTTCAGGAAGGAAGTTGTTGAAGCAACACCACAGTATAAAAGTTAGGTTGTTTATATATAGAGAAATGTCTGTGTTGTCTCTCTGTGGGACTCTCCTCCCTCTCTGTGGACAGAACTCAACTAATCCCCTGTACTGGACAC
This sequence comes from Upupa epops, assembly GCA_013397515.1. Lineage (NCBI taxonomy): Eukaryota > Metazoa > Chordata > Aves > Bucerotiformes > Upupidae > Upupa > Upupa epops. The sequence continues at coordinate 333,747 of VZRI01004768.1, forward strand.
TGTCTATGATAGATTTAGGTGGAATTTTCTGTTATGGACTTTCTCACTACCTTTGGGTTTTCTATTCAGGGGCTTTTGGTCAGAGGTGCTTTCCTCTGTGTGATCTTATCCCTAACATTATGTAAAAACAGACAATAAACTGTGCTTCCTGATGATGGCTCCTTTGACTGGGCTACAGAATTGTCAAAACCAAAGGTTTTTTGGAAGCTGTATGTGACACGTTGTAAAGACAGGAAGATAAAGGAGATTGCAATAGACCAGGTTGTCCAGTCACCTATTCATAATCTGCTCAGGTAACATCACTACATGGGAAATCTCAAAGAAGAGCTCTCAATTCTAAGTCCCTTATTTTTCCCTCTGTACAGGGACTGCTTTCCCAACATGATCAGGAAAACAACAGCTGCCTTTCCCATTGTCTACTCCAACAGGTCACATTAGGAAGATCTATTTGATGATACTTGGAACTCTACATTTGAAACAGAACATTATTTCTGCATGAAGAGTCCCCAGCCCACTGGCAAGGTCATTACAATTAGCTCAAGCATGTTTATTTGAGAAATGTAAGCATTAATACTCATTCATTTGTACAAAATTGTGTCTTCCTATACAAGAATTTTCTGTACTTCTTAGAGCTTTGTTTCTTCGTAATAGAAATGTGAAGGGTCACTGCTGTTGATAGACACCTTGTCATATAGAGAATAACATTATGCAGCAACAATAATAATGGGCTCAATATAAAACAGCAGAGACCAACACTATATGAAATTGAAATGATTTAAATTCCCATTCTGGAGCAGGAAATCATCTTTAGGATCAAGACGAATTTAGCTCAGTTTTGCTTAGCATGAGTAACCTACTTTGACAGGCAAATGATCAATATCAAGAGAGAAATGACTATTTCGAATCAACAATGAATATGCAAGGCTAGTAGATCTTCTACTGATAATGTAATTAATTACATTAAAAGTTTACAAGGCTGAATTAATTGCCGAGTGAGCCTTTATGTACCAGGAAGAAGTACATTTCAGTGCATTTGTAAAATCACTGAGATGACACCAGAAATTAATATGATTACTTTTCTTTCAGATGCTTCAGACTAGGCTGTTTTTAATTTATCAGAGAAAATGGGAAATGTAAAAAGCAGATCTATACAGCAACACATAGGACTAGAGGAAGCCAGAGAAGAGCTACAGAAATGTGACTAAAACAGATACCAAGACAGGCTTTTTAAATCCAAGGAAGCTGATTTTTATGCATGCTCTGACATGACTAGTGTTTTTAGAGGATGTGGTGATATAACAGCACGGGAATAACACCTGACTTACACCGCACCATAGAATTCACACTTGGGAAGGCCACGTGGAAGCGAATAACAGTGAGTCAAGATGAAAATATGGATGTCAATTCAAAAAAGCAGGTCTTAAAATGTATGTGATGAAATACAGGCAGCAAAAATTAACCTGCAAATGTTGAGCTAGGTAGGGGTTTTATTTATTTATTTATTTTTGTGATGGTGATTTCTTTTCAAAGACAACCTATATAATTAGCTGAATATCAAAACTAAGATGACTGCGCTCCATCCAGGAGGATACAGCACAGCTAGAATGTTTTGAAAAGGAGAAAATACTAATGTACAGAAATTACCAAATCCTAGGAAAATTTGGTAATACTGTTAAATCTGAACAAACTTCAGCATTCTTGCTCTTTCATTTTGAAACAGCACAATATTTCCTATTTTCATTTTATTTTAATCTTTTGTGTTTTAATTTTACTTTATAAACAACTAAAATGGTAAAATATTTTAATTTTAAGACTGATATTCTATAAGAATTCTGAGTGCAGTTTTGTAGGGTTTTGTGCTTATGATGTGGCCAAGAGGGCCAACAGCAACCTGGAGGGGATGAGAAGGGAGTTGGCCAGCAGATCGAGGGAGGTTCTTTTCCCCCTCTACTCTACGAGGTGCCTCTACTCGAAGGCACCTCAAAAGATCATCTAGTCCAACCCACTGCAGCAGCAGGATCACCTAGACCAAGTTGCACAGGAACAGATCCAGGCAGGTCTGGAACATCTCCAGAGAAGAAGACTCCACAACCCCTCTGGGCAGCCTGTTCCAATGCTCTGTTACCCTCACTGGGAAGAAGTTCCTTCTGATATTTAGATGGAACCTCCCCTGTTCCAGCTTGCAACCATTGCCCCTTGTCCTATCACCAGATGACCTTGAGAAGAGCCTGGCTCCATCCTCCTGACACCCAATCCTCACATNGTTGTCCACCAGGACCCTCAGGTCCCTTTCTCCTACACTGCTCTCCAACAGGTCAGTCCCTAACCTATCCTGGTCCCTGGGGTTGTTCTTGCCCAGATGCCAGACTCTACACTGACCCTTGTACATCATTTAATATTTTTCTGCCCAGCTCTCTAGCCTGTCCAGGTCTCGCTGACAGCACAGTCTGCTGAGGTTTCAGCAAAGCACTCTGGTGTGTCAGCCAGACCTCCCAGCTTTGTGTCATCAGCAAACTTGCTGACAGTGCGCCCTAATCCCTCATCCAAGTTATTAATGAATAGATTGAAGAGGACTGGTTCCAGTACTGATCCTTGGGGTACTCCACTAGACCCAGGCCTCCCACTAGTCTCTGGCCCATTAACCACTACTCTCTCACTTCTATCCTGCTATCTGTGAGCTCTGCTTAAAGCAGGACAGGAAATCTGCTCATGAAACAGATGAAAGGAAATTTGCTGTGTACCTGACTGTTGTCAGGCTTGAGCTGCCTTGCCTTTGCTGTTCAGACTCATTTATCCTCACCAGTTATCTGCTAGAATGGGACCTAAGTACACTTTGCTATTTTTTCTCTAGTAGGAAAAACCACACAATTCTTGGAATCCAAACACAGAACAAGATTCATTCATTTATTTGCCTCCAATTTATAATTTTCTCATCTAATTACAGTAATTATTAAGGTGGCGGATAATTTGCTTCCATATGCATCGACGCCAAACCAGTGAAATGGTCCCAGAGGTTATGCAGGAACCCTTGTCTGTAATACTCAACTTCCTATGTTATGAAGCCAAATCCTACTCCCAAAAGGATATGTACAGAGAGGAAATGTTCTCCCATACTTTTATGTCAACTGTCTGCTTTCCCAGACAACTGGCACACAGTGCAGGCTCTGCTACACAATCTGTGTCTCATCTTCACACTGAATTCACCGTTTATTTGCAAAAACCCTGCATTTACCATGGGTTTTTCTTTCCAGGATTAGCTTGGATTTCACCTCCTGAAATCTGTTCGCTTCTACAGTTACTCAGAAAGCCTGCAGGTTCTATATTATCTGAGCGCATTTATATTTCAGCTAATGCTAACTCTGGTTAAACAGAATTATTGATATCGCCAGCAGGAAGTACGATTTTGAATTTGCTTTGTTGATGGGTCTGAAATAACACAGGACAATGAATTAACCATAGCTACTGGTATGAGAAAAGCGTATGGAGTGTTTATAGCATAACGGAGATGTGTCATCATGGGGAGTACTGACAAAAACCCCACAAAAGTACAAACTACAGGACAGCATTTCATCTGAATACAAAGGAAGGAAAAGACAGCAAGCAAGGACAATTTTTTCCCCCTCCTTTTTACCCTGCTGGTTAAAATGTATAAGCTTGAAAGCCCTCAAAATTCCATCCATAAACATGTCATGCTCTGTGTTGTGTAGTATTTTAGGGAGGCTGAATGAGAAAAAAACCAATAAAATATTTAAAATTAAAACGTACTACAGTGAGGAGATGGATATTAAGGACCAGTGTGAGAAAGACTCTTTCTGCACTGACTATGTCAGGCTTCCTTTGCTAGCCACGTTTCGTAGGTGATGAATTACAGAAAATCATCATCCAATACAATTCACCTTCCTCACTTCAAACCTCAGGATGTTTTCTTGTGCTCTTTAGATTTTTTTTTCCAGTGGAATTCAAGGTTAGAAAACACAGCAACTCTGGGTACAGTTTTACTTCAAAAGGATAAAGCAAAAGTAGAATTTTCAAAGTGAAGCAAACAAAAGAGTGCTGGATTTTCTAGGTTACCCTCGCTGATGAGCTCTCCCTGTGAAGGCACTGAGCTTTTAGTGAGATCACAGTGCCCTCTGGTGCCTTCATTGAGCACTCTGCTCGGGCTTTCCTTAAATACAGCGATATTCCAAACCACCACACGGAGTTTGAGAGAGATGTAGAATAAAATGACCTCATTAACTTCGTTATCGGTTCTTAACAGGATTATTTTCCCTACTCGTGTCTAATTAATATAGTGTGAAAAAGCAAACAGATTAAATACATACACATACGTAAGAGCACGCACAAGTACTACACAAGTAGTACTTCCTAATGCAAAGACTCGGGAAAGAAAAAGGTAGATCCTTTCTCCAAAACATCCAAGAAGAAATATTCCCTCAATAAATATCGACCCCGTTTACAAAAACAAGAAATACACGGGACAAATTGCAAATCCAATGTTGAGAACGGAGCACGAGCCATCCCAAAGGCTTTGATTCTTAAATTAAGTGTTTCTGACAGAGTCTCTTATTGAAGATTACGTCCTATCAAGATTCAGCGTTCACAACCTCTGTTTGCAATCTTAATAGCACTTTAACGTGAAGCAAACACGTAAAATAGCACAAAATCCAGAATAATTACTAAGGCCAACTCATTATTTGCAATTCAGGGCTAGCTACAAAAAAGATGCTGCAAAGAATAAACTCTTGATGGAATATTAATAGCTGCTTTGAACATCCTTGCTTTTCAAATATTACATTTTCTTTGAGTGCTGAGAAATTTTGGCTTTTCTAGAAAGAACTTTTATAAGGAATGTTAAAATACTTAATGCTTTGTCACATGTCCAGAACATATTTTCTTATGCTGGACTAGGCATGCAGCATTTTAAAAGTATACAGGATCACACAGGAATCACAGGATCATTTAGGCTGGAAAAGACCTTTTAGATCATCCAGTTCAACCATTAACCCAACTGTCCCAACCCACCAGGTCCCTGAGCTGCAGATCTCACACGTATGCATCCTTATGCATCCTTTCTAGAAGATGTTTTCCTGTGATGCAAATTAGCTCATCCTTACAACTGATTAATATCACTGAGTTTAAAATATACATATAGATCACTTTGGTTTATAAAGATGCATCTTAAGAATCTAGCTGGACCTATACGACACAGCTTTAGACTTAAAACCCAAGTTTATCCCAACCTGCAATTAAATTACACCACATTACGTATTTATGTCAGCATGTTTATGGTTTGATCTGGTAGCTCGTATTTATAATTGGTTCTCTGCAGGGCTACCCCATAACATTCCTTTATTCCAAGACTATTTATCATATTAAAATACTGCATTGCATTTATTTTCCCAACAAAAGGTTGGGAAACCCAAACCCAAAAGGTAGGTTTTGTGTGGAATACTGAACAGTGGGAGACAGGTCAAAACTGTTGTCTAACCTAGAGATCACCAGTTCTGCAATGCCTTTGTTGTCACCCTGTATAGCTTGGGCTGCAGTTTCTGCAAACTACCTCTATAACACAGGTTTATGTAAAACTCCAGCTTTTCAAAGACATTTCAGAGCTCCTTTAGGCTCTCCAATTATCTTTAGGTATATATGGGCCACTCAGTGTTATTATTGTTTCCTAGTTTTTTGCCTGTGGTATTTTCATACATTGAAAGTTTTACCTAAGTGGGCAAAACCACTACTGGACACTGTGAGGATAATATAAAGATGTCATCTCTCATGAATGTATTAATTATTATCAAAGAAAGCATTTCATGTGGTGTTACACAGTTATACTGCACTTTGCACACATGAGTTATTCATGTTATCATTCTCTAATGACCCTCTCTGTAGGCTATACAGGAGGCTGTACTTACTTTTGAGATCTAAATTTCTGGCTCCTGCTGTGCTCTGGGTTGTGATTTTAGTGTCGATCTTTACAGTGTGGAGGTTGTTGGTATCCCTTGATATCATCACGTTATGCCACTGGTTGTCATTCAGAGGTTTGTTGGAGCTTCCTTTGATGAGATTTGCACCATTTCCCAAGTCAAACACATAGTGTAAATATCTAGGAAAAGAGAAAACATTGGAAAAGTTTCCTTTTTCTTTAGATAGCAAGGGGGCACTAATTAATAGGTCTAGTATCTCCTATTCCCTTGTACTCATCAGTAATGATGGGAAAACCAGAAGAAAGATATTAATGCCAGGTGGGGAAACAACCTTAATTCAGAGAAATCACCATTCGTTTAGATGAGCTGAGATGCAGTCCCAAGTTTCTGGAAAGTAACAAGCACTCCATGTACCAACACATTCATAACAGGCAGAGAGAGAACAAGAGGAGGGCTACAAACAAGGAGTTCCTTGCAGCAAACGCTAGAGAGGTTATACCTATTATTTACTTTCACATTTTTCAGGCTATTAGCTTCATCTGAAAGAAAGAGTAGCAATAAAGCACATGAAGTTCAGCGTGAAGAAGTATTCGTCACTCATATACGCACATTTAAAGGTTTGCATCCTAAACTTTCACTTGCATCTCTCCTGTTTACGTGCTTTGCATAGCCTGGGTTTGTCATTATCTAGTCCATACATACCCTTTTACTAACTCAACCACAATGAAATCGTTTCCATCGCCACTGTTATACAGTATCAATCCATCCAGAGAGGTTGTTTTGAACTGGAAAAAAAGGTGCATAGATGTGTATGCCTGCAGCGTGGCCAGAGCAATATAACTTGCTTTTGTTTTAAAGGTTACGGGGTCTGCTATGATGTTCCTGAACCCAAATCTTGCATTTAGCTCACAATAATCGATGTCTCCGTTTTTACACAAGTCAATGTATGCCATGCCATTAAATGTAAGACTCTGTAGATGCCCAATGAAATTAGAAGGCACAGAAGACAGATAACGCCGCTCTGTTATTATTCCTGTTTCTATGTTGTGGAATTCCAGTCGTGTGTGATCTCCAGCCATTTGACCTTGAAATAATAACAAGAAAACACATGTTAGCATCAGAAATGGGAGTTCAACAAGTACATCACTCGATTAAGTGTCTGCATCACTTTCAGTGTCTTCAGAAGGCCAATTCTTAGCTCTAACAAGGATTCTCCTAAATTCATTCAAACTACTGACCAACATCTGTGAGCCCTTCCACTGATGTCAGCATGTGTTGAGAAGACCAACAGCAAGATTTCTAAACAGAAAGACAATGCCACAGTATACCAAACTGCTGGTGAAATCCTTCTCTTTGCTAAGTTCTGAGCTGTCTTAGGCACATTAATGCTGGCCCTGCTGCAAAACCCTATGCAAGGGTGGGCAGTCTTCCCTGACATCAGCCAGCTTTGTACCGTGGGGATAAACTGTAAGAGAAGGGGACAGATCCTCAGAGATGGAAGAATCAGAAAGCCTGCAGCAAGACTGTTTTTCAGTGTCTTGTAATCCTAAAAATAGCAAGGGCTTTGCTTATATCAGAAAGAGGGACAAAACCAAGCCTCACATCTACCTTTGAGTGTTTCTTCGTCACTTTCACACAGCAGAAAGCCTGAAATGTGCTGACTGCCTAGCTGATCTGAAGGAAAGGATCAACATCGCCAGGGCATGCAGCACACAGGTCAGAGTGTTTTTAATCTCATTATTAAATAACTTACACAGCACATCAAACTTGCATCCACTGAAAAGTTCCCTTTTCTAACAGAGCTTAGATCTTTTTTTCCCGTGTTTATTTTAGGGCAGCATCATCCCATGGTCACGTAGTGTGAGTGCGATGACAAACTGCTTTTCAATACTAATCACTTTTACCACTTAATGTACCTTTTGCAAACCACAGTCTAGATTTCCCAGTTCCTTAGCTGTTTTTTGTCTCTCATGGAGCACAAATAAGATTAACCGCAGACTTAACCAAGATGGAATAAGCTCTGGCACAAACTGCTCAGTAATACAAGACCCCACAATTGCTGTGCAAAGCTGTTGATGGCTGAGTTCCCTCCACCCTTCTCTGAATGTACTATTTCAAGAGGATAATGTAAGCTCTGACACAGACAGAACATGTTCAGCAGTGCTGAGGCAATGCTTGAACAGCTGCACCTTCACAGGTTTTATAGGCAAGTGCTTGGGTACCTGTCTGTGAACACAGGAAAGCTAAGGACAAGATGAATACAGATATTTGGGCTTTGTCCATGAAGATGGATTCACAAACAGGTTAAGTCACAGCACTGAAATCAGTGAAGTTACAGAGAATATAGGTCTGCAAGCTTTAACGCCATTCAGACCACACACACAAAAAATAGCTCTAATAATTTATGACAGATATTTACAAGCAGCTTGCTTAGCTTTAGGATACATTCTATGTAAGAACCTCCTCAGTCACTGAACTCCATCAGCATCTGTGCTCTACAGTCAAAAAAATCATTGAATGGTTTAGGTTGGAAAGGACCTCACAGATCATTTACTTACAACCCCCCTGCCATGGGCAGGGACACCTCTTACAGGACCAGGTTATCCAGAGCCTCATCCAACCTGACTTTGAACACTTCCAGGAAGGGGGCATCCATCACCTCCCTTTGCAACCTGTTCCATGCCTCAGCACCCTCAGAGTGAGGAATTTCTTTCTTACAGCTAAAACCTAAATCTACACTCTTTTAGCTTGAAACCATTCCCCTTTTCCTGTTTACTAGCTGCTCTAGCAAAAAGTCCCTCTCCAGCTTTCCTGTAGGCCTCCCTCAGGTACTGAAAGGCTTCTATAAGGTCTCCTTAGAGCCTTCCCATGTCCAGACTGAGCAGCCCCAATTCCCTCAGCTTATCTTCACAGGAGAGGTGATCCAGACCTCTGATCATCCTTGTGACCTTCCTCTAGACCTGCTCTAACAGTTCAGCGTCCTTTTTTGGGGGACTCCAGGTGTGGTCTCACAAGAGCAGAGTAGAGGGAGAGAATCATCTCCCTTGACCTTGACAAGGGAGATCATCTCCCTTGACACTTCTTTTGATGTAGCCCAAGATATGGTTGGCTTTCCAGGATTTACTTGCACATTGCCAGCTCATGTCAAGCTGCTCATCTACCAACATCCCCAAGTCCTTCTTCTCAGAGCTATGCTTAATCCATTCATCATCCACCATTTCTGCTTGGGATTGCTCTGATCCAGATGTAGGACCCTGTACCTGGCCTTGTTGAACCTCATGCTGTTTGCACAGGTCCTCAATCCTGTCAAGGTTCCTCTGGATATCCTCCCTTCCCACCTTTGTGTTGACCTCACCACACAGCTTGGTGTCATTGGCAAAATGGCTGAGGGTGCACTCAGTGCCACTGTTCATGTCACCAACAAAGATGTTAAACAACTCTGGACCCAAAACAGACACAAGGCACCACTTGTAACTGATGGCCACTTGGATATCGAGCTGTTGATAACAACTCTGTGACCGTCCAGCCAATTCCTTATCCACTGAGACTCCATCAGCTAAAACCATGTCTTTGTATTTTAGAGACAAGGTTGTCATGTGGGTTAGTGTCATATGGCTGTGCAATGCAAGAGACACCTTAATTCCCAAAGACAAACTTCTAGATCTTGTTTCTAAACAACACTCGGAAGATCTTACTTCCCCTGATGTATTCAGCAAAGGCGAGCTCTTCCTTGCACTAATGAGTCAGGGAGCTGTTTTCAAATATGCCAGATCTGCAACACTCTGCAAGGCCAAGAGCTGTGTACTGGATCAGAGCCAAAGCACTGAAGTTACTGTTTCGGGGAGGAACGTTACCTATTCTAGTCTTACATCGTGTCAGATGGCATTGCATAAACGTCATCACGAAAAGCCACTAAGTTCTGGCCTCTAGCACAGTATTCTCATTGCGTTCGCTACCTTAATGAGATTCCTTCCTTAACCATAGTAAAACAAAACTTCCACAAACTAGGCTCCCATCCCAACTCTCCAACATTTCAGTTGCTAATAGGACTTGAGACTTCACATAATGCTACACAGTATTTGCAACTACAGCAGTGAAGAAGGTGCTTACAGGGTTGGGGTTTTTGTGGCTTTGTTTTGATTCTGTAGGGGGTTTGAGGTGCCCACAATGCCCCCACTTTTATTTTTCTGGAAACAAAGTGCTTCAGGGCTGACAGTATTTGAACTCCCCAATGAGGAGTGTAATTTTAAAACCACCTGTATGACTTCCAAAGAAAGCAAGTTACAATTCTGAGAGGTATTACACATCCAAGATAACTAAGCTCAAGCCACAGACCAACTGGTGATTCTTTGTAAGCTGCAAAAGTATGGAAGCTCAGATTGAAGTAGTCAATGCCTTACCAGCCAGCGTAAACTTTCTGGATTTGATGTTTGATTTTTTTTCCATATATGCTGAAGAAAACAGACTCTAAAAAGGAAACCTGTGTGGCAGGGGGAGGCTGGAATTTTTATAAGGAAGTCTGTTTTGTTCCTCATGCCCCCTATAATATTGTTTCACTTGAATAACTACTGGGTTACGTTTTAACCACATTTCTCATTGTTGGGACATCCGAAGAAGCAGCGCAGACCAAGAGCAATCTGACATGGCAGCTCTTCCACTACCCTTTAGGAAACTGGAAGCCACTACACATTCAATTGTGGCACATGTGAAACTCAGGCTCACACAGGCTTTGGTAACGCAAGAGGAAAACAAGAAGCACTGCATGGCAATAAAGACTCTCCGTGTAGAAAATGTAATGTTCCTGGGACTAACAGCAGATTTCCCAAGTTGTCAGACTTTCAATTACTCTCTAGCTGCTTCTGTTGTGTCAGTTTAGTTCTTACTGATGGAGGAGGCTACACGTTGGCAACAGAGCTACTGCATGTAATTTAGGAAGACTCTCTCCAAAATACTGGGATGACTTTCTTCCCCTTGAAGGAAGAACATTAGACATCTGTGGATTACACAAATGTAGGCAACTGAAATGGATTTTGAGTCAACTATGCAGCTTTTGATATAGGTACTGGCATGTGGAAAGAATACAGGTAACAGAGACCTACAGAGATCAATTGCCTGACCACTTCACAGCTGATCAAAAGGCCAGACAGACATTGAGTACTGTGTTCACTTCTGGGCATCTTGATAGCAGAAATACATTGAGGGGTTCAATGGGTCCAAGGAAGGGCAACAAGCTGGGTAACAAGTTGGCAACAGATCTACAGAACAAGCTTTACGAGGAGTAGATAAGAGAACTGGAGCTATTTAGTCTGAAGGAAAGGAGGACAGTAAATCTTATCTACAACTACCTAAAAGGAGGTTGTGGAGAGGTAGAAGCTGGTCTTTTCTCAGAAGTAACAAACAACAGGACAAGAGAAAATGTTCTCAAGCTGTGATGGGGGATTTTAGGTTAGACACTAGGAAAAACTCCTTTCTTGAGTCATCAGGCTTTGGAACATGCTGCCCAGGGAGGTGATTGAGTCAGGTTGATATTCTCCAGGACAGGGTTTCATACAGATGGGTTAATGTTTGGTCTCTATGATCTTAAAGCTCTTTGCCAACCTATGCGCTTCTATGATTACCCAAAAGCCTCTTAAGCACCGACAGCCTTGGGACATTAACCACATCCCTGGGAAGCATGATCCAGCATCTCAGTGTCTCTTGTTACTTCACCTGACCACTCCATATGTGACAGAGGCCTCATGCTTTCATCCTCATGCTTCACATATATTTTGAACTTTCCTGAAACTGTACAGAGCAGCTGGGATTGAATCCAAAGATGGACACAGTGCTTTTTGATGGTTTTGTAACCCCTAGTGCTTGTAAATAAGAAATCTACCATGAGAAGCCTAGGAAATATGGACTTGGTTCTAGATGCTCGATTTTATTCAGATCTAACCATCTTCCTGTAACTAGAAAACACTACCAAATTAGCCCTATTATTTAATTTGCAGTCATAGCTGGATGGTGATATTTTTCAGTATAGTTTCTCCAATATTATACATTTATTTTCATATAGAAAACAAACTGTTTTGACCATCTACTCTCTGAGGGCAATCACTCAAAACACTGCCTCTTTTCTGCTCCACCTCTAGAAAATCTAAAAATATGCTCTTACAACTATATGAATAGAGAGTAATTATTTTTCTATCACTGACGTGATCTCAGTGTTCTGCTAAGGTGAAAAAGGGCTACTAAAGAAGGTGCTTTCATTTCAAAAAGACATTCATATTGTCATTATTTTAACAAAGCTTAAACCCTGTGATAAATGCAACGATTTAATAATTCAAGAAAGCAAAGGATAATACTAAATAGCTAACATGAAATTAAGCACGTTGTATTGTGCAAGGGATCAGGGCCAGAAGCCAGACCTATTGCTATTAAAAACACATCTGAAAGTCTTATTTTTATCAGAATGAAGTCTTCTCTTTTAGCTTTTCTGATAATACACATGTAGGAATATGTTTATAACATCTGCTAGCATTCACATCATGATTTTTTCTTCCATCCCAACTGCTGTTTTTGTATTTGAGAAAAACTTGTTGCCTACCATTAAATTGTGGAGGACAGCCGATGTAAATGTTAAATCACAATAAAATATCCTTCAGGTGTTTATGAAATTACATCTTACAGCAGTTTAACCTCAGTGTAATGGTAGTGTGTTGAAAAAGCATTTTCCTTGCCTTGTCTTTAGAGATGTGCTAAATACCTTTACCAATACCAATTACGCTATAAAACCATTCATTTATGTCAGCAGGAAGGTTCTCATCAATTCCCACAGCAATGTTAGAATAACATGAATATCAAGTCTAATAACACACTTCTGTAATACCAGAGCTTCAATAGGCTTAATGTGGATTTTGGATCCTCAGTTGCTTTCAGATAAAGGTATTTCACTTCTGTAATTGTTTGTTAAGGTTTGCCCTCCCCCGTAACACCAAGTCACAACACCACACTACCTGTCATGGCCTGCTGGTCATCCACCATTAACTTTAAACTTTTTCCTCGCCGAACCACACGCACTGTGTGCCACTCATTATCATTGAGGTTATAGCCAGCAAAAAGGGTTTCTGGACCTTTGCCTGTAGGATATGCCAAACAGTCATTATGCAATCTTTAAATCAGTTTACATGTGAACCTCACAGAGAAAGAGAGAAAGAGACAGAGAAACTGGCTGGGCAAATGTTAAAACTCACCAAAAAGTCACATCAAGCAAGAAAATTACAAAGCATAAGCAAATCTCAAAATATAGAGCTATTATACCACTTCTACTGTGTATTTAACTACAGTAAAGTATTGCATATGCAGATTTCACAACAGGTTGTCATAAATAGGCACAGTCAACATGGATTTAATTATGCACTTTCCAGTCACATACAGTCCTTTAAGAAATGGTTTACTGCAGCTACAATTTCAGCGTGTGCTTCCAGGATGGGAGATGTTTTCCTGCTTACTCATGGTATTCTACTTTCCTTTATCTATGTCAGCTTCTTGGCCTATGTTTTCTCCCTAGGACTCCTCAGAAGATTATCTATTACCTTTCCATCCAGGTGACTCATTCATATTCAGATCCAGTACCTCCTAGTGTTAACAGACCATCAAACAAACCATTCTTTCCCTTTTCATTTCATGGATAACTGTTTTTGTAATGTGCTGTTTCCATAAGCAGTACCACAAACACTCCTAAAGCAGACAGGAATCTACATACAGCACCATGTACTTGCAATTCCCAAAGTATTCACAGATCTAGGAAACAGGATCTCTTTAATACCTAGGGAAAAAAATTCTCAGAAGAAAATGATTATGGAGACTGTCCCTTGCACTGTTAACTAAGAGACAGAGAGAAAAACCCTGACTGTGAACTAACACTGATGTGAGGAAGCAATTCATCAAGAGCTGAATCAATCAATCAGTCAGTCAAAAGTTCAGTGCTCAGGTCTGCGTTTATTGGAACCTCTGTGGTGGCTATCTAAATCATCACACGATTCTGCAATTAATAAATTACCTTCTTGCAAAATAGAGACCTCCCTGGCCTGATTCTCAGTTCCTGTGGCAGAATAAAGGCTGCTGATAATCAGAAGAGATTTTTAATAAAGTACCATTTCACACAAGAACAGGGTTACTCTTCACACCATTACCTCCACTTCACCCTGTGATGAGGGCCACAGGGATGAGCAGAGGGCTGGAGCACTTGTCACAGGAAGGCAGGCTGAGGGAATTGGGAATGCTCAAGCTGGAGAAAGCTCCAGGGGATCTTGTAGCAGACTTCCAGTACCTGAATGGGGTTTACAGGAAAGCTGGAGACTTTTTAATAGATCTTCCAGAGGGTAATGGAGCATTGGAATTGGCTGCCCAGGGTGGTTGTGGAGTCTCCTTCTCTGGAGACATTCAAGACCTGCCTGGATGTGATCCTGTGCAACTTGGTCTAGGTGATCCTGCTGTGACAAGGGGATTGGACTAGATGATCTTTCGAGGTCCCTTCCGATCCCTAATGATTCTATGATAGGACATTGGGGGATGGTTTCAAGCTAAATGAGTGCAGGTTTAGATTGAATCTTAGAAAGAAGTTCCTGACTATGAGAGTGGAGGATGTGGTTGCCCACAGTAGTAGTAGATGCCCCCTCCCTGGAATTGTTGGAAGACCAGGTTGGATAGGGTTCTGAGCAACCTGTTCTNAAATGAGTGCAGGTTTAGATTGAATCTTAGAAAGAAGTTCCTGACTATGAGAGTGTGAGGATGTGGTTGCCCACAGAAGTAGTAGATGCCCCCTCTCTGGAATTGTTGGATGACCAGGTTGGATAGGGTTCTGAGCAACCTGGTCTAGAGAGAGATGTCCCTGCCTATGGCAGAGAGGTTGGAACTAGATTTCTGAGGTTCCTTCTGACCTAAGCCATTCTATGATCCTTCCAGGTGACTAGATTCCATATATCAGCCTGCTTTTAAAAGTGATATGCCACTGGCTCTGAAACTCTCTGACCTTCTGTTCTGGATTCTCTTCCACAGTAGAGGTTTACTATGATGGATGAGGTCTATTAATAAATGAGGACTCTATGACATTGTCTAAAATCAAAGACTAACCACATGTCTGCAGAGAAAGGAAAATACCACTAACAGCTTGCTGTAGCTATTCAGCTTTCATCTCATACTTCTTTCACTTTCTAACAGCATTTTTTAAATTGCTTCTGGTTTATTGTCCTGCTTTCATAAGCAATCTTTCTTTTTTTCTTTTGAGCACATCAAGGCATCTCCAGACACAAACCCAAAATCTACAGTAAAGGCAGAGATCATAGAGATCTCATGTTGCTTTCTCTATGCCTCAGCATTGACATTAGGCTTGGAACAGTGTGCAAAGCCATCAGAAAGAGATGTGTGTGTATTGACTAGTGTCGACTACCCGAATTGTTCAGTTCCCTACATGCAGTCTTTCTTGCATGACAGAAAGACTCTTTTCATAAAGCTTAAATGAATCAAGTTCCTTATTGATACAGTGATATAGAGGCAGTGAATCACAGAGTATCAGGGATCGGAAAGGACTTTGAAAGATCATCTAGCCCAATCCCCCTGCCAGAGCAGGATCACCTAGATCAAGGTTGAACAAGAACATGTCCAGGCAGGATTTAAACATCTCCAGAGAAGGAGACACCCTCCTGGGCAGCCCCTTCCAGTGCTCTGTCACTCTCACCATTAAAGAATTTTCTTCTCATATTTATGTGGAACCTCCTCTGTTCCAGCTGACACCCGGTGTCCCTTGTCCTGTCATTGGATGCCACTGAGCAGAGCCTGGCTCCTTCCTCCTGATACCCACCCTTTCCATATTTGTAAACATTAATGAGGTACCTAATTGGTCTCTAACCCAGTCCTGGGCAACTAGGACAAACTCCCCCTTTGTCTTCACTTCCTCTGGGACCTCAATGGTCTGGGGCTCATCAGAACAGCCTCCAGCAGTATAGACAGAGGCAAAGGTGGCATTCAAGGCATTCAGTATCTCCTCTGTCACCAGGGCACCCATCTTATTCAACCTTGGGCCTGCATTGCTTCGAGCATTAGTTTTACCTGCAATGCACTTGAAGAAGCCCCTTCTGCTGTCTTGGACCTCTCTTGCAAGGTTTAATTCCAAGGAGGCCTTGGCTTTCCTAGTTGCATCCCGACATCCTCTGACTAGAGTCTTGTAACCATACCAAGTGGCCATCCCCTCCCTGCATAATGCTTTTCAAGAACTTTCTCTTATTCTGTATTTCCTTGGCTGGTCTGATGGGAGCAATTTCTAACTAGATCTTTGAGACATGTGATGGATTTTTAAAAATTGCTTAAATGATGAGTGAAAAACCTAGAGGTCTGCCATGAAATGCTCCACTTAGTATTATCTTAAACATGCTAGCCCTTCTGAAATAGTTAGTTCAGCTCTTTTTTAAGCAATGCTTTTAAGTGGTTGAACTACTTGAGTCTCCCTTATCTGAGTACAGATTTTTAAGACTAAAATTCCACATGCCATTTTAATTTGTCCTGACATTGTAAGTTTTAGTGTTCCATTCATGTGAAGGTGCCTCAGTGTATAAAAATATCAAACCTAGCTTGGCTGCTCAGAGTCCTGTTGTAAAATAAAAGGTATGTTTTCTTCCATATCAGTCTATTTCCTTCTGAAGAGTACTCCAAGTAGAAAAATCAGGTCAGATCTATCTTCCATTACACACTGTCAGTGCACACAACCCAAAACTAGATTAAAGGCCCCTGTGGTTCTTCTGGAGAAGAGGAGACTCAGGAGGGACCTTCTCCCTCTCTATAACTACCTGAAAGGAAGTTGTAGTCAGGTAGGAGTAGGGTTCTTCTCCCAGGCAACTAGAGACAGGATGAGAGGGCAGGGCCTTCAGCTGCACCAGGGTTAGGTTGGATGTTAGGAAGCCCTTCCTCATGGAAGGAGTGATCAGACATTGCAGTGGACTGCGCAGGGCAGTGATGGAGTCCCCATCTCTGGAGGTGTTGAAGGACAGACTAGATGTGGCCCTCAGTGCCATGGTCTAGCTGATGTGGTGATGTTAGGTCACAGGCTGGGCTGGATGATCTTGGAGATCTTTTCCAGCCTCAAGGATTCTGTGACTCTGTGGAAGGCCTATGGAAAGCACAAACCTGGGTATACCACACCACGGGAAAAATGCACTGAAAGCAGTCCTGAAAACAAAGAAACCAGCTACGTTCCATGGAAAAGAGTTTTCTTTCCCAAACCTGATCTTTACCAGAGAGGAGGAGTTTTTGATCTGTCACGTAGAGTACAAGAAAAAAAAACCAGAAAGAGTCAGTATCCAGGTGTTGTGTAAGTACTCATCACACGATGCATCTCTGCAAAGTAGCTTGCTTTTCTAAGGCAACTGGAGATACAGATGACAAAGAACAAATGTTCACCATTCCTGTAGAGAGTGTAGCCTTTGGTCTGCTTCTTGGCCAAGAACAGGCTTGTTTTGCATATAGTAGTGTTAGATGAGCCACATACAAAAATACATTTGAATCCCTGACACTACACATGAGCTAGGGACTCATAAGAGGACTGCAGAAGAAAACCCTGAATACACCTTGTTCTACAGCATGAGCAAACCACAAACATAAATCTATTAGCAACTTGACTTTCAAGTAAACTGACCTGAAATTCACTTCAAAGATGATATTGACATGAAAACAATTCAGACCGGGTTTATAGCACCCTTGCTTACAGTGAAACTACTATAAATTTAAATCTACTAAATCATTAGCTCTCCCACCTTATTCTGGTTTTACTCTTCATTCAAATCACATCAGCACGAAGTGCTGCTGTATTTAAATAAGAATTGGCATATTGGCACTTTTTTCCATGAGAGGAAAAGAAAGAGTCCTAATAAAGCCCCACAAAACCAAAAAAACCCATGGACATATGGGCAAAAAACATATGGACTGATGCTATTTTTCCAGCCTTATATCCCTCCACTCCTATTCCCCATACTGTCCTTCTACTTGAAGTAATTTGTCTTCTTCTAGATGGGACATGGTTCATTTGCTTCATCTACCCAGCACTTGCTCACTTTCTGAGCTACTGATTCTCTCAGATGCTAATACCTTAATCATAAACCTTTCCTTTCGCATACAAGTTGTAACCTGCAAAATCCACTAAGCATCTCCTCTTGCTTAAGTAGGTAATTTATTATTAACATCCATATTCTACTCTCTTCCTATGTTAAGGCCTTAAATAACAGATTTTATACACTTTTCAAGTAAATTACGTATAGGCACTCTTATGGCTCACACAATTTGCTCATGGTCCATTACACCAGTAAAATCTGCACAGTCGTCTACATGCAGTTAATTGTCTCTAGTGCCATCTTTTTGCATGGGAAAACACTGACTGTGCAGCTAGTTGATAGAGGTACAAATCTTAATGAGGAAGTTCATTATGAACTAGGATGTAAAAATGTAAAGCCCCAAATATTTTAACTTTACCCAAAGTTTAGCTTGTTTTCTTTGCAGTACCTCACCTAGACTTTTAATACCTCTGGTCAATAGTAAAGGTAAAGTTAAAAAGAATGAATATCCAGAAGAAGAATCTCATTCTCAGTGTGCTGAATATTCCTAATGATCTCTGGAGATTCCTCTTCCCTTTGCTATCATGTGAGGAGCCTGTTCAAGTGCTGAAAATTTACTGAAGTCAAATGTTAAGTGATGGTAACTTGCACAGTGACTTCTTTAAATTGGGAGAGCTTTAAAACTACTTGAACATTCAAACCTGGTTGTTCTGAATCAAACATAGTAATTATTACTGGCTCTTACAATGCCATCCACCACCACTACCAATTATCTGATAAAAAGGGGCTATCAAAAAGAACTACTGAAAGACAAAGTGCACAGAGACTAGCAAGGGAGTTAGTGAACACTACACTAACCTCTAACTTAGTTGTAGGTAAATCATAACTACCTATGTTAAGGGGACTTAATCACTCTCTATAAATCCATAAGGGCTGAGTGTCATGAAGAAAGAGACAATCTCTTTTCACTTTAGCCTCAATCTAGGACAAGGGGCAATGGGTGTAAGTTGGAGCATAAGAAGTTCCACCTCAACATGAGGAAGAACTTTACTGTAAGGGTGACAGAGCAGATTGCAGAGTCTCCTTCTCTGGAGACAATCCAGACCCAGCTGGAGGCATTCCCATGTGACCTGCCCTAGGTACTATGGTCCTGCTTGAGCAGTGGGGGTTGGACTTGATGATCTCTGAAGATCTCTTCCAACCCCTAATGATCTCCGTGTGTGTATTGGTCAGTATAAGAAACGTGAGTGGTTTAAACTCAGCTTGCTACAGATAACTGAGTACTACATCAACAAAAGTGGCATTTCCCATTTGGAATTTGGGAGAATAACTGGACAAAAGGAACAAACCCTAAGATTGCTGCAGTTAGTAATGTTACTTTAGATGGCAGGATTTCAGATGGAGTGTACAGATAAAATAATATATACCCAACAAGCTGAATTGTAAAGACAGCTCTGACAGACAGCTAAGACTGTTATCGTAAATACCTGGTGCAGAATCAAACAAGTCAGTGCCATCTCATTCATTCTGCTTTCCAGCATGGACCTAGTGTGTGCCTGTAATCTATGCTTCTGTTCCAGCAAGCATCCAGTCTCACAGCCACAGGGCAAACCTCATGAGGCATCTGTATTACATAGCAGTCTGCAGCACAAAAAGTTCAGGAAAGATTCCTCCAGGACTAGATACAGAAACAAACAGGGGAAGGCACTTTAATCTTCATTATCCTTTCTATGGTGGCTGGCTGCAGAAACAATTCTGGTCTGCCAAATCACTCATCTGCAAGCTTGAATTTAAAAAGTCAGTTATTAGAGTGAATCAACTGTTCTTTAAATGTCTGCATCTGTGTCTTCCTGAAATCCCCTGACTGGGCATGTCTCTTACTGATAGAAAAACTGTTGCCTTTTAAAGACCAATGATGCGTTTCAGTTTATCATTTAAGCATAATTGATAAATTTACTTTAGAAAGTTTTACTGCAGGACAAAGAAATTTTGTCACACAGTTTTCTTCCTAACAGAGTCATAGAGAATGTTCTACAAGAACAGCACATTCACTGAGTCATAACAAGCAAAGCATATCACTCCGCACTGCTTGATCAAAATGTTCCAGCCCACAATAGCTTTATTATAGGCAAAATTGCTTTGGGCAATTTGGGTAAAGTATTGGCAATTTTGGGGGGTTTTATTACTTTTTTTTTAAACTAATCTGACATTTCAGAAATTAAAATGAAGGCAATTAGAATTACTAATATCATTCATTAGCCTTCATTTCAGCTATAGAATATATTTGCTCATATTATTTTGAGTAACAGAAAGATTAGGTGAAGTCTGTTTCTGTACACGCATTCACATAGGAATGTAGAAAGTTAAACAAAGTCCTTCTGAAAATTCCACTGGATTCCTCTACAGGACCAAACCATAAACAGCCTCCATTTGACCCTGATCCATTTCACTAGGAAGGAAACCAGCACACACTGAAAACGCACTGGGGAAGACAGATCCATAGAAGGATATAACAAAGATCAAATCCAGGCACCATATTGAGGTCTGAGAAAATAGTTTTATCAATTGCCCATTTATTTCCTCTCTTTCCTTTATATTTGCCTCCCCAGTCCATGGTCAGTATTTTTCCTCTCTCAGCTTTGTCTACTTTTTGTGAGCTGTTTAAGCTGACGTGATAACACATGCTATCCACTCATTTCTTTAAAACTGTAAGATATTACTGTTGGCAACACGCAAGTATCTAACTAGAACCAGTGGATAAAGGTAGGAGGTCAGAACCCAGCCTAAGAATTCTTGGTGTTTGCTAAGTGCTGATGCTAAACAACTGTCTTGTGAAAACCTCTTCTCTACAACCAGAATGAAGACTGCTACTGAATTTCAACAGGATGGAGAAGAAGAAAACATCACAAAGCAGTAAACCTTTGAGTTGCAATGCTTGGCCTCTAGACTTTCCTGCCACAAGGTAAATATCTGTAGAACAGGGGCACGTGGCTCTCAAAACTGGGATATCTGGCATTGCTGGTTAATAGTTGGATCTAAAGTAAGTTGAACTGCATTTCTTGTAAGAAACTGATTTTGAAAATGCAGTTTACAACTTTATGTGAACTAACAGTACATGAGAAGATAAAATCAATTCTGTTCCTGTATTAGGAAACATCTCCCCCTGCTCAGACACATTTCTCAGCAAGTTTCTTAAAAAAAAAATACTGTTAAGCATCAGCTGCACTTTAATTTAGTTTTGTGAGTCTCATACCTAAGCGAGTGAAACACAAACTACCCTAAGGACATGTAATTTTCCTTCTTGTAAATAATGGAAGTATCTTTTAAAAGCTAAAATCACGAGTCAGCGAGAACCCTGTACTTCTAATAAGAGTGTGGTTTCTCTTTTGTACAGTTCTCTCGGGATCATGACTAACAGAAAAAGTACTAAAGGTTTTATGAATCTAGCCCAGGGCTCTGAACTGAAGCACCAAGTCAATGCACCTGAGCTGTTCAGCTGGCCCTTTGTCAGCTCAGTGATGAACATTATCTGCAAAATTTTCAGAAATTATGTTCAAATTGACAATTGGCTTTGCTGTAGGAAAGGTTAGAGTGACCTTTGAGACAGGAACATTCTGTGCTAATTTAAAGCAAGCTTCGGTGCAAGGTTATTTATTTTGCATTTGCTGGAGGTTAAAAAACCCCCCACGCTCTTGCAAAGATCAGACAGCAGCGCAAACATAGTGTAAGGTCACAGCCTGCTTTGAATCGCACTGGGTGCTTTTGAAACGTACTCAAATCTTAGGTCTCTGAACAGGTATTCTGTGGATTCACTTGCAGTTGAGTGACACTTTGTAGATCTTAATTAGTTTTTAATTTGATATGGTGAGGAATTCCAAGAATTTTAAGCAGAATCCATTTAATTATCTCATTTAAAGTGAGGTGCACTTATCACGAACACTTTGAAGTTAACATCTTCAACTCCATTCTACCAATGCTATTGCAGTACATCAGTAAAGCAGCTATTTCACTGGTCTGCCATCCCATGTTCTCAGCCAGCTCCTCACACTCCTGTAGCTGAGCCTGAGTGTGTCACTGAGAAATTCAATTTGTGTTTGGGTCAAAGAAAAATTTCTTTAAGCTTTTGCTTCATGAAACCTTTATAGAACTGGTAAAGAACAGCTAACTCATCTAGAGTTGTTTGTGTTTGGTTGGGTTGGTTTCTACCTCCTACAACAGAAAATGATAAGAACTGATTGGTGACTTGTGTGTAAAATATTGTCAAGACTAACAAGAACTCTGATCTTAAACAACACTGGAATTCAATTTTTAAACAGCAAACATTCATTCTTCTGATAGGAATTCAGCGGCAGCCAGGTTCTCTAATATTCATGAATTCTGTGTGAATTCAGAGTCCTCTCTATAATACTCATTTGTGAGACGTGGGCTTAAACATGAGTTCATTTTCTATTTTCCCAAGAGTCAGATTTTACCTCAGCAGAGTTGTTACTCTTGTCTTCACTACACAAAGTAAACACCCAAACCCTGTAAGATACAAAGGCAGAAACACAAATGTTCCCTTGTCCTAGACTGCTTGAAACAGAATATTCCTCTAAGCTTTCAAAGAAATAGAGGGTGATAGACCTGACCATCTCCTTTTTCTTACCATGATCTCTGCAAGTTACTTTTCAAACATAGAACCTTCACCTCCAGGGAAACTTTACAGTCTCCTTTGAAACTTGGAAATCTGGAAGAATTCTGAAATGAAAGAAGGATTTTACCTCAAGACAGCTATCTAAATTACTTTGATAACCTGGACTTTACTTGCTGATCTGCCAATTGCCATCATTCAGCTAATAAATAGAGTATGACTGATATACACAGCTGCTACAGGGAAAACAAATAGTAGAACTCTAAGTGTACCCCAATGGTGCAGACACCCTAAATGAGTCCGAACAACCAGTGCCACTATTGTATTCTACTCCTAAATTTGCCCTTTTTCTCACAGAATCATAGAATGGCTTATGTATGAAGACACCTTAGAGATCATCTAGTTCCAACCCTGCCATGGACAGGGACACCTCTCACCAGAACAGGTCGCCTAGAATCCCATCCAACCCGGCCTTGAACACTCTCTCTGAGCATCTCTCTGGGTAACCTGTTCCAGTGTGTCAGCACTTGGTGCCACAGAGTGAGGAATTCATTTCTTACATCTAATCTAAATCTACCCTCTTTTAGTTTGAAAACATTCTGTCTTGTCCTACCTCTAAGATGCCCTAGAAAAATAGTCCCTCTCCAAATTTCCCATAGCCCCCTTCAGGTACTAGAAGACTGCTATAAGGTCCCCCCAGAGTCTTTTCTTCTTCAGGCTGAAGAGACCAAATTCCCTCAGCTTATCTTCACCGGAGAGGTGCTCCAGCCCTCTGTTCATCCTTGTTGTCCTTCTCTGGACTTGTTTCAACACTTGCTAGATGCTGTACCCTAGGTGAGGTCTCTCAAGAGGAGAGTAGAAGTGGAGAATCACCTCCCTTGCCCTGCTGGTGACACTTCTTTTGAAACATGGTTGGTCTTCTGGGTTGTACTTCTCCTCAGGACTGCTCTCAATCCATTCACTAGCCAGCCTGTATTTGTGCTTGGGATTACCTAGACCCTGATGTAGGAACTTGCACTTGGACTTGTTGAACCTCATGCGGATTTTTTAATTTCAGGAATTGGATATTTGTTGTTCTTTGGTGAGAATACAACTGACAACTGGAAAGAAGCAGAAACAGCTTTGATCAAACATTAGCAATTGAAACTTTGGTATTGACTGTGCCCATTTACACCAAACCATGGCTGTCAAACCTCTGAAGTACATTTTCAAAGATAATAAAGCACTTAGGTATGTTTCTCCATTATTTACCTTTTTAAAAAAAGAGAAAATCATCACTTTTGTTTAGATAAAAATGAAGAGAAAAAAAACCACTTCAGCATTTCATTTCACTCTTAAATCTTGCACATCGTGCTTAAGAATAAGCAGATTGGTAACTAGTTGGCACAGAAAAGAATTTGGACTGTGACTTTATTTTAAGATCATGATCCTCTTAGTTTATTGGTGTCTTCATCCCAAGGCACAGCTGACATGAACCAGTAACAAGGGAATCTCATACTCATATCCTTTTTCTATTATTATTTTTTAAACTCTAAATGAGAACGTTTTGCCTAGTTAGCAGTAAAGAGAAGAATGTATAAATCTGTGATTTTTTTATTATTTGAGGGTTTTAAGTATTTTTATGCTCATCATGGATTGCAAAGCACAATGTCTTGACACTGCTTATTCTTGGATGCTTCTGTGTTGAGAGGAGACAAGCGAGGAGCACTAAAACAGACAGTTCAGATTACTTTCTGAAATCACAAAGAGAGGAATTCAAAGGGTGACCCTTCTTCTACAGACAAACTCTACTCAGTTTGCTGATCATGAAACTGGTCTCTGATTTTTCAGATTGGCACAGTAAACAACATACAAGTCCTACATTTATTTTCCCATGTATTCCTAAACTAGTTCACAAAATACTTATAAACCCACACCTTTTCTGATTTCTATTTCTTCATTACTATGTCAGGTCATTCTTGCTCCAAATTTATCCTCGTAAGATTTCATCACTACTGTATGGTAGTTCATGATTACAGCCTTTTCTCCTGAAAAGCCACCAGTTCAGCTGCACCAGAACTCATCCAGGACTTCTCAGTTATATGGGCCACAGGGCAGAGCACGTAGCATACAAACAGCAGTAGAGTCATATAAAGTGAACACATGTCTTACAATTTCAATTCTCTATGACTATTTTAAAAGGGTGAGCAATACACATTAAAAGTTGGTTGAGTCTTTCTTATAGTAAAAATTCTTTTTAAAGTAGAAAAGGTCCCGATGCTTTCAGATGAAAATTTTAGACAATATTGTAGATCTCCTTTAAGTATTTATTTCAGTTTTGAGTCAGGTCTGATAGTTCTTACCTGCTCAAAACCAACCTGAATAAGAATTATTATGGAAGGCATGAAGAAAAGCCATTTTTTCAGATATAGTTTCACAGGATTCACAAGTTCAAAATCAAATTCAAAGAATTACTACATATTTGATCTAAACAAGATTTTGCTTGGAAACAAAACTATTCAGCTGCATTAGATGGCACTTATGCTTGAAAAAGTTTGCACAATTTCAGTGTGGCATTTTAGGAAAGGTACATTTTCAAATCTCTTCCAACTTCTTCTTGTGACTTATTACCCAAAAGACTGATGTGTAATCTTTCCTGCCAAAAAGGTCTTTCTCTTCATTCTGCACAGCCTTCTCATGCTACATTGCAACTGCTCCTAAACCTATTACTTTCACAGACATATATTTATGGTGGCCAAATAAAACTGTAGGTATCTGATGTATTCAACAGTGAGGTGTAGTTCCCTCATTCTTTCATTCAACTTGTTGAGATTGTAATTTTGAATTACAGCTGTTCAAGCATTTTTTTGATAACAACATGGGCAGTCAAGAATCTTTCCAGCCTGTTACTTGCTCAGTCGCCTGCTTCCCTTATAAAACAAAAATATAATGACTTGTAAAACTGAGTACATGGAATTGATTTCAACACTGAAAAATCGCTCTAAAGCTCATTTGCCATTTGTTTTCTTTTAAGGATTGTGCTCAGTGTCACTGGATGACAATTTTGTGATTGAAAAAAATGAGTAGGCTTCTTGACAAATGTTCCTACCTGCACTTTCCTAAGGCACACTCTGTATCTCGGTTTATGTAATTTTAGGAAATCAAGAATCCATATTGTAGTCTTTTCCAGCTTGTGCTGCTCTTATCTGTAGATGATTAGCTTGTCAACTGACTGCTTAAGTGTCTTCTATCACTTGCAAAGTGTTAGCTGGAGATGTAAGAATAGTTCTTCCCCTGAGAGCTCACAGTGTACATTGTTCTCTCCCAGGAAACAGCATATTTGCTTTGAAGCCAGTGAAATGTCATGTGGCATGGAGATCTCAAAGTAGAATAGTTACTGTGACATGTTCAATAGGAAATGTTGACCTATACTGAATAACACCAGCGCTTAAGTTTTGGTAAAACTAGAATTCTTTCGTTGGGAGTGAGCATATTGTCTATGCTTGCCATTCTTCATTTTTGATCCATACAAACAATTAATTACATGTGAGTAGACATGCAATTGTTGACTTACCTATTTTATCTTTCTTTTCCAGACATATTTTACTATTAGCAAGAACAGACTTAACATGTAAAGATGGAGAACTTTTAAATAAGGCAATGTTATTTCTACACACATGTGCTTCGCTTCTTGGAGGGAAAACTCAGAGAACATAAACTGAATAAGAAATAATACCAAAGAATTAGTATAAGATACATTAAACATAGGGTCCTTTTATCTTTAATAGTTCCTTTCTCATTCCATGTCTACGTCTTCGTCTTGTGTCTTGTTGGTTCAAGACTACCTGACAAATAAGTACAGATGAACTGTTTGCAGAATTCCCAGAGGGGACTGTCTGTCAGAAAGCCAACTGTACCTTGATGCCTCAACTCAACAGAGTAATATCTCCTTTGAAATAACTTGTCTGATGGAACGAGGACTAGAAATCAGCTGGAAGGGAGCATAAGTCAACCTCTTGACACATCATCCAAAAAAAGGAATATGCTCAGATGGAATCGTTAACTACCTTGAATATAATTTGTTAAACTCAAGAGGAGATAATAAGGAAGCAGTTATATGGTTCCAGTAATAAGCTACTGAGAGCCAAAAACATAAAGATAGACGTTTCATGCATTTTAATAGACACAAATGCAAAATATCCACACACAGAGTAAGTGTTTTTAGTATAAGAAACTACTCATCAGTGACACGTACTGGGTAGATGTTTATAATGCTATTAGCTCTACTATAAAAGAACACTGAAAAATTAATTACTGTTCCTATAACAATAATGGAGAATACTATTGCAGGTAAGTGCTTACCAGGCTCCTTCATCAAGATTGAACTTATGAATAGCCCACTTTTTTTAAGCAATCATAGAGCTAAAAGTAATACAGACTTACACAATAGTTTCCGCAGATGCAATAAAAGATGGGCCAACAAAATGTGGTAGATGGCTCAGAAATCAGATTCTGTGAACTCTTATTAAAATAAATAGACAGAAAACTCCACTTCAGCATTAGAGCACTACATACAGAAAAGATGACTCTGTGCTTATGTACTGTTCACTACCGCCTGTAATCAGATCCCACTGGTTTTGATGCTTTATAGAGAAAGGTAATTGCTCACCAGGGTTCCTGCAGTATAAATTTATCAAAATAATTTATATTTATGCTAAAATCTAGTTTGCTTCCCCTTTTTCTTCCTTTTTTTCCTTTTTTTTCTTTCCAGCTTTCACTAAGCAGCTTGGTTCTCCTAATCGAAAGTGAGAAACAGAATCTCAGCTGACTCTTACTGATTGCAATTTATATAACATAGAAGTGTTATATATTCATAATATCTATTAATACGAGAGCAACAGAGAGAACATTTGCAATTCAATTCAACATATGCTAGACCTACTGCATGCCTGCTGGCTGTGCTAGTTAGAAGCAGACACCCCATGCGAATTTCACTCTCTCAAATCTTGTGTTTTCCCTCTCTCTTCTCTCTTACCTGTGTATATTAAGAACAATCTGTTTGGGGACACGAGACTGGAAGCCCAGCTAGACCACTAGTGTGCTTCCAACAGTAGCAAAGNCTCTCTTACCTGCGTATACGACTTCTACTAAAAAAAAAAAACCCAAAGCACACGTTAAATGCCTGTGAGCATGTGAAAAGCAGTGTCTACCCTACAGAGATGACTACTTATTTGGTTTTGGAGTTGTGGAGGTAACAGCTGCAGCATTGATTCAGTAGGGCATCATACTGCGAAAGAGTACTACACGTGTCCTTAGCATAATTCCATGCTTTCTGAACCAAGCTAGAAATGATTTTGGTACTTTTTTAAACACTTTTATTTGGGAAAAGATCTATTTCTATAACCTGAAAAAACCCTCTTCAAACTGTAATCCTATATCAGAAAGATTGCAGTGCTTCTGCACAGAATTTTCATTTATAAGCACTTCTAATTGTTTTCCACAGAGGTATTACCAAATGAGCACCACGACAGCAGAGTCCTAAGTAACAAACGATGAATTATTTGAAAAGCAAAGAAAGGTGTTCACACATGAAGTCTGAAAGTATTCGCAATTGGAGTGTAAAAGTAGTTCTACTATCAACTGAGTGGTGCTGAGTCACTGGATTTTTTTTTCTTAATACTAAATTTTAAAAATTAATCTATTTTTAAAAAGCTGCTGTTTCTTCCTGCAAAAGTCTTGGTACTAAGTACAAAAAATATTCACAATGCTTAGTACATATGAAATAGTCAATTAATTAATGATTTATCCTAATAGTTTTGTCAGTTAGCTAATGTTTTATTTTTGAAACTTGTGGCTTGTGAAATCTGCTGTCATCGGTACAATAATCATCTAGTTTTCATAGAACCTGATTATAAACTTCAGAAAGACTGTGATAAACCTAGTTGGTGCTAGATTTATATATTACTTTCACTAGCAAGTTCCTATTTGCTCTGAATTCAGGGTATAAACTAGCAATAAAGCGATTAGGAAAAGAAGCTGTAAGATAAGATGGGAAGTAGTGCATAAGACTGGACACTACACCTGAGTTCTGTATTGTCTTGTGGTCTGTCTTTGGCAACGCCCAGCAATTGGTGTTTAGAGAGGAAAAGAAGACTATTAAGAGACTTTCCTCTAAATATTTGCTGCCAGCTTCTAGCAGACAGCAATTTAGAGACTCTCTGAGTTAAGGTTGCATCTAGATCATCAACTCTAACACCAGTGATTTTTTTCCATTAAGAACAATCTGCTTGGGGACACGAGCCTGGAAGCCCAGCTAGACCACCAGTGTGCTTCCAACAGTAGCAAAGAAGGACTACTGCATAGTAATTATGACTCTAACACACTCACAGATGCCAGTGACTAAAATATTAGGGACTACTTCAGCTACATAAACAAGAAGTGCTCATATTTTTCCTGTTTAAGTTCATAATGAGGAACAGGAACTAAAACCATATGCAGCATTCAAGAAGTGGGTAAACAATGACTGTACAATAGTACACTGCTGTTTTTCTGTCTGGTCTTACTTGCCCTATAGCTACTATCACGCTTTGGGATTTCTGGTAACTTAGGAGCACTGAAGTGTTTTACAAGAGCTGTTAACAATGACTGCAAAATTTTTACAGCTCAGTGCTAAGAGACTGTTGCTGTGCTTGTATAATTAAACCTACTTTTTCTAGTATGAATTACTTTGTGCATACTGATGTTTAGTTCCAGTGACCATTTTAACTATCCAGTCATTCAGCATTCTGAAACTCTTCAGAAAACCCTCACGTGTAGTATTTAATTTGGTTTGACTAAATGATCTCATTGCATCTGCAAATGCTGACATCGTAGTGTTTCTCCTCTTCTTCCAACTATTTATGAATGTATCAGTAGAGATTCCTGTGGGAACAGTTAGCAGCAGAGGTTTACTGTGAAATGACTGACATTGCAGCCCAGTTCACTAACATGAATGTTACATTAGCTTTTACATACTTTTCTCTAGAATAAAAGAGTATTAAATTGCTTTGCTGCTACTGGTTAGAACAGCACTTCTCAATACCACCACGAGATTAGACTCTAAAACCCACTTTGCCATAAAAAAAAATGGTGAGGATAATTTAAATGACCAGTCCTGAAATGGGCTTGTCATCTTGCTTCTCAAAAGCCAAATGAAGAAGCCATAAAAGGAGATAAATTTAGGACTTGCTATACATTAAAAACTTTGTACTGCTTCTTCCCATTAAAATAGTAGAAAGATCTAGTCTACTTCTTCCAAAAAGTCCTTTGATAGGACCAGTAAGAGCTACTCACATACAGCTCCTCTGCATATAAATCAGAATTTAATAATTGAAGAAAATCTATTCTTGCAGATCTAGCACATCCTGGAAATTGCTTTGTCCCTATGGGCAAAATGAGAGTTTATATGCTTGCAGCATTCTTTGCTTTCCTACCTTCCAAGAGTCCTCTTGTCATACTTAGTATTCTGGAAGATCTCCTAATCCCCACTCCCCTTTAAAAGTTAAAGCTGAAAGCCCAGAGGTAATGCCTTCAGCCAACTTCAGCCCATGCCTTTGGGCTCTGTGGTGATACCTTGGCAGCATACTGACCAACGCTCAGGGTTAGCTGATGCTGGCCGCACCGAGGCCCTGATTCATGCAGTCCCAGATATACACCAAATTGAAAACCATATCCATTGGCCTTCTAAAACTGAACAGCCCATTGAAATATCATAACTTGAAAGTCTACTATTTTTCAACAATCTTAAAGAAGTTTGTATATGGTGTCAGTGTTAAAAAAATGTTTATCTGTATATTAACCTAATATTTTTTTTCACCAATTAGAGCAATTATTCTCATTAATTTTCAAATTCACTTTTTTAATGTGTTTGGCTATTGCAAAGCACATCACTGTGCCTTGAGAAAGCCGCAGATAAACGTCTATTATATATTTGATTACCGAGGCTCCCATTCAATTAGTGCACTCTTTAAAGTGCCATGAGTAGAATACAGAACTTAAAGAGAATAAAATGAATGGATGGGAAGAGTGAAAAGGAAGAAGAGCAGCATACACACAAAATAAAGAAAAAATTATTTGCTTTTGGGAGAAACTTGAAATTATACTTTATTGATAGTCTGCCAGAAGAGTAGTGGCAATTTTCCCCTCTGCTAGCTAAGAAAAAAGCAAACAGAGATGAGGTTTTATAAGCAGCAAGAACGGAGGCATGGAAATACACTTCATTTCTCTCCTTCATGTAGACTGGAACCACTGATAGAGAGAAGCTTTCAATCCCCAGCAGCCAACCTTGAAAGCCTTGTCTGTAGGAGAAAATTACTATTATAGAGCCTTAAATGGTCAGCCAGAAAATCTGAAGCACTTATTTTCACTTTAATGAAGATTTGAACATTTTTTTGCTCTCTTAATGTGATAATTCTCTCCCGTGCCTTGGCTCAGCAGGTTCATGCTTGAGCTAGAGGAGAGCTTACTGACAAGTTATACACGTACAGGGCTCTTGTCAACATTTCTTTATAATTAGCTAGTTGATTCAAATTTTCCTATGTCCTTTACTAGTTGAAGTTTCTTCTCTTTACAGGTGTAACTGGGTAAAGAAGGAGTAAAACCAGGCTGCCTTTCAGATAACTTGAGTATCTCCCTGCAAGATTTCTGTATTAATCAAAACATACATTTAAGCTAACAAATCAGGTTATCAGAACTTTTTAATCACCCTCTAAGGGAGAGAGCTCACACTGAGAAGCCCAATCCATCTTCGCTGTTACCTTCCTAGAATGATCCCTTAAGCCAATGAAATCCAGATGAAGTGTTGCAAAAAGCTGCAACACGAAAGCAGGTTGAGAGACTTTTTAATCTCATGTGAATGGCCACAATGCAAAGCAACTGCTCAGAAGGCATCTCCTAATGTCTATCCTCTTCTTTACACTCAATGGCCTTTCCTCAAGCTTAAAGCTCCCTAAAAATGAGTCTAAGGTACTTTCTAAGTTCTAATTACAGCTTGTTTTATGAACCAAATCAAGGAGAGAAGGAAAGAAGTTGTGATATATGTAACTGAAGGTTCAGGCTAGAAGCCTTTCCAGTATTTCCTCTCATTCGTCTGAAATACCTCATCCTTCTTACCTGACACTGATTAAACATTCCACACCTCAGGAAATGATGTTTCCGTCTTTCTGGAAACAAGTATTTTCCCAGGGCATAAGCCAGAATAATTCACTTTCAGACTGCATTGGTCCACACTCCTAACCACTCTCTCTACACCAAAAGTTGTCCTTATACTCCTGCCTCCTCTCTCTCCTGTTTGATTCTACAGCAGGTATCTATATGTGTCACGTGAAAAAAACCCTGCTCAGTAAAATGCAGCAAGTTAAAATTAACCCTTGTTAATGGGTCACTTCTTCAGTCACATTCACCACATGGATACTGCCACGCTTGTGCTTGCAGCAGAGCAATAGGCAAAGCAAGAGCAGGACCAGCAGACAGGAAGAGGGTTAGAAGATAAGGATTTTCGAGCACATGAAAAGCTTTTTAAGAGGCAGGTGAAATTCTGCAGCACAAACTCCAAAGAATGATCTATTTAGCATTTGAAAAATATTCAGCAGTGGGCCTGCTGGTTCTTCTGCATTCTCAGCTAAGTCACTGCATCCATTCAAGGAGCAGAGATGACTTTCTCAGCGATGATGAATGTTAAGTTTTTATCAGCATCCAGGAAATACCTACAGCATATTTATGACTTTTCATTTTAAAAAGCTAAGTCATAGACCTCATCCTCCCAAGGAGCAGAGGCAGGTTAAAAGTGAGGGGAAACAGCAAGTTTTCTCCAGAGCAGTCAGGCAAGTAGACTGCAGGAAGAGGCAAATGGCTTTGCCATCACACTGCCAGTACGCCAATTAATATGATGGACTTAGGTGGCGTAACCTGTGCTGCCTCACTTCTTTTATCCTGTATTTAATAGAAAGAGGAATCAAAGGGATCTTTCCTACTGGCTTCCTCAGCTATACAGAAGAAACTCTGTGTTGCCCCTTAACTGCGTAAGTCCTTTCTTAGTTGTGTTTATACAGGCTGTTTTGCTTTCAGACTTGAGCTGTTTTTCCTAGCCTACCTTCTCATCACTTCTCATTGCGGTACCTGCATGGTTATTAATGCAGCTTCAGTTTACAGACCTTGGTGCTCATCACCCTGATATTTGTGGAAGGTCCGCAGAGTCAGGCATACTCAGTCCAAAAGGTTCCTGCAGTGCATTGATGGTAACATTCTGATGCAGGTGGTTGAGAAATGTGGTGCTTTGCATTAAACAAGAGAGTTCTCATCAGGTACATGAAGGTTGGTTGCAGCCTGAGCTGCAGGAAACATGACATGATAGAGTTCAGTATTGCAAGGGAAAGAAGCTGGCCATTAAGGAGGATTTCAACCCTGGAGTTTAGGAGGGCTAATTTTGTCCTCTTCAAAGACCTACTTGGAAGAATCCCATGGGCTAGTACTCTAGAAAGTAGGGGCACGCAAGAGAGCTGGTCAATATTTGAACACCACTTCCTGAAAGCTCAAGGTAAGTGCATTCTTTTGAATAAAATGACTAATAGTGAAGGCAGGAGACCTGTGTGGATAATCAAGGAGCTTCTGGAAAACTCAAATGGAAGAGAAATACTCATAGTAGTGGGGAAAAGTCTCTGGTCACTTGGAGCATTATAGAAACATGGATGATCTCCAAAGGTCCCTTCCAAGTCCCACCATTCTGTGACTGAGGACTCTGTTGAGAGGCTCTGAGTAAGAAGCAGTTTTCCTTTTCTGTATGTCTATCACCTTATTTCCTTTGACTAGATTCAAACAGTGGTCTCGATGAGTTACTAGATTACAGATTGTAATCAGAACTTGACTGCAGAGGGACCATGTGCATTTGTTGCTCAGAAGCAGACTTAGTTTTTTCAGGACATCCTGTGAAGAGTGTTTTAAAGTGACATCACTGAATGAGAAGGAATCCAATGACCCCATGTTCTGAATCTGCAAACTTTAGCCAAAGGTTTAAAAGAATTATTCATAATGATTTTAAACTTTACACTCAGATCTTTCACGTATTTTCAGCAGGCTGTCAGCCTTATTGAAGGAGGAAACGATGACAACCATTTCACTCATTTCATAAGCACTGTGTAAGAAAACCTCACATTTTAGGGGGGAGTTGCAGTGTTGTATTATTTAAATGGTTTTCTATTAACAACAACAAAAAAAAGGAGAAAATATTATATCCTTATAATCCTATTCACCAGATAGTAAGAAGTTGATCCATAGGAATCTGTTAGTGATTTGCTTATCCCAGTAGATTGGGCAATACCCATAAGAGAACATATGAAGTCTCTGGACTTAGTAAAAAAAGCTTTTTACAAGCTTTTGAAAGATTCAGTCTTCATTTAAATTGTCCTGCTGCTTATAATCTCTATGCAAAGGTTCTTCTCCTAATTCTCCTGTTATTTACCAGTAACCCCACATAACTCCTTGCCGTGCATTGGATTTGTAGGATACTTTGACAAGACTAAAGCGCTGCAGGAACAAATGTTACCTCTTCCAACCAGAATGATTTCATTATCTGCTTGTGCACATCTGTGCAATAGCAGAGCTATAGGGACAGATGTACGAAACACAGAAAAGTATTTAAGCTGTATAGGGAAAAACAGAGACATGAAAAGGAGTAAGAAAACAAAATAAGAGAAGGAAATAAAGGATATAAAGAGAATGGATAAAGAGTTAGGTAGATACAGAAGGAGGGTTATGTGCAAATGAAACAAGGGGCACTGAAAGCACAAACATAAAAGCCTCAAAGCCAAGGAAATCGTGGAACAGGAACAGTGTACTTGCATACTGCTATGATGCTCTCCACTTCCTAACTGATTGCAATTGTTATTAATTTCTTATGATGGTCCTAAATTTGCATATAACTGCATTCAGTGGGTTTACTCAACGAATTACTGATGCACCTGAGCAGTGATCTGAATCACTCCTGCACCATGGCAGCCACTAGTTGAGCAATCAATCTTTCATAGCAGCATTCAAAAAGGGTATTCCATGTCTATGCATATGGAACAAAATATCAGATTCAGAAGTAAGCCATCTCTTTTCCAGTTAACAGGTAACATGAAGAGTTTGTATAACACATCAATTAATAAAAATCCCATGGGTGGCTGGAGGTGTTTAAAAAATGAGTAGCTACAGCACTTGAGGCCATGGTCTAGGGGTCAAGGAGCTTTCGGGATGAGGGCTGGACTTGATGATCCTGGAGATCCTTTCCAGCCATGATGACTCTATGTTTCTATGCTGCTGGTTCATATGGAATGGCAGACAATTTACTTTCAGAAATTATAGCAATGCAAAAAACCCTAAAACCAAACCCAAAACAACAAAAGATGAAATAACATGTAAGGCTGCGTATGTCTGCGAAGAAAGTACATTGCACATAAACCCCAACAGCCTCTGAACTTACAGGTACCTGGTATTATTTAGATGCAGTTGCTTTAATTACATTAATGAGAAAATGGGGAATTTAGATTAAGTCAGAATAGTTGTGCTTAACATTGCAGCCATTAAAAATATAGCATGCCTGCATTTCTAAGGAGTTCATTCCAAAACTGTCACTGACCTGTCACATGAATCTTGTGGGATCATGTTTTGTCTCTAAGAAATACTAGGGGGAAAAATTCTTTCAATTAAAAAAGATAACACTGATGTTTATAATTTATGCTTTGCAGTCTGCAATTAAAGGTTAACAACTACCTCCCTTTCTGAATGGAAGGGATGCTTGTCTATTTATTTTAGCACTTCTCCTAAGGCAATTTTTAAGGATTAGTTCATCAACGTTGTATAGTACGTATAAGACTTGCGTAGCAATCACCTTAGAGTTCTTCTTATGTAACGATTGCTGCCAGGAAATTCTGCACTTTCATGTTGTGCAGCCATGAACCAGCATTTCTCACCTCAGCCTTATTTTTAAATGAATTCCTCAGTGTACAAAAACTGATGCCGAAACCTCAGTGGCTGTTTCTGTTCATAAGCTTTCCCCTTTCTCCTGATGCCAGACGGAACATTGACCTAAATGTACCTGAAGTTTCAAAGGATCATTTATTTCACTGCCCGACAGACAATTCTGTTCTGTAAACTTGAAGGTCTGAAGAGCACAAGTGATTTAAGGAGGTTTAGACCCAGCATTTCAGCGATGGTATTTTCTGAATGACAAGAGATAGAATTTCTAGTGGAGTAAGGTTTTACAAAGATACCCAGTCTTCTAAGCTAGCACAAAACAAAAAGCACGCCACTCAGTTCCAAACAGAAGGTAAGAACAGTCTCTGTAATTGCACTGATGAGACGCAAGCTCAGCAGTACCCTAACATCTGACTGACAGTGTGATATTTTACAGAATTATCCTATTTCAAACAAGGAAGACCACAAAATGCCACCTTTTCTGTGACACCGAACATTATCTCAAGGGGAAAGGCATGACAAGGCCTAGAACAATATATTACCAAAACTCTCAGCTCCGACCAGTCAACGTTTCACCGGCAGAGAGCAGAAGGTAGGTTGTAAGTGCCCTCAAAACAGGAGGAGGAGGTACAACATTTTATTCAGTAGGTTTACAATTCACTGTAGGAAATAAGGTGCTTATGGTCATCTTTTCATTTTACTCTATCAAGCAAAGCATGAATTTTTGCTTATGTTTGGTTTTACTCTTTTAAATCTTTTAAAAGTTGCCTCTTCTGAGTCAAACCAGGCATCTTCATCCTGACCTTAACTATAACTTAGCTATATAAAATAGGATTTCCATCTACAACAATGAAATTACATTAAGATGACTAATTTCTAAGTACCTGGAATGGGGAAACCTGAAGAGTGTTTCTCCAATGTGAAATCCAGATTTACTTCTATCAACATAAACTCAGGATTGATATGCATCCCGCTCTCAGCGGACCCAAAAAGATAGGGACTACATGCTACAGCATTTAACAACTTGCAAGTCAACTTCTGAATGCTTTTGCTTTGAAATAGTGTTCCACTAAAATCCATTACATTGTCTAATAAGCAAGCATTTTCTAGTGACTGCTTAGAGAAATAATTCTTCATAATCTAAAATTAAAAGACAGGAAACACTATGTGGTTGTTGAAAGAACTACAGAGAGCGCTGATAAGAAAGCATCGGAGTACTTACCGTACCGAAAGTTCACAAAAGCTTGTTCAGCACACAAGCACCAAAGGCAGATGGGACTAATCATAAAAGTTCCTTTCTAATAACAAAAAGGCTATAAACAAACCGTAAAGAAAAATTACTTATGAGTATTTGATACCAAGGATATTTTGTACAGAGATTATACTGCTTCTCTATGAGACCAAGAACCTGGAACTGCCAACTCAATTCAGTGAACGTCTTTCTCCTGTTTAGATTCCTCTCACTGGAGTCTTATTACTTACTCTGTATTTGCAGGTCATCTTTTGATCCAAAATTGCTTAGCAATGGAACCTAGAAACCATTTTAATTTATTTTTATGACAGCTCATGTTATCCAAAAGAGAGTATAAAACCGAATTACCTGTTGTACCGTGGCTTTAGTACTGGATGCTTGTTTTTTCTATGCTAGTAATTCCCTTTTCAGGGGGATTTTCAAATTTTATGATGGAATTTAAGAAAAAAGCTATGTGAGTTTTCCTAGGGAAAAAAATGGACAAGCAGCAAACATTATATTTTTCTTCAGAAAGCTGCTTGTGTCAACTTGGAAATCTCTTTCTAACTGGGACATTCTCTGTCCTATAACAAATCAAGAAAGCATTCCTGAGATTGTTCATACACTTATATCTTTTAATGGATATCTTTATAAGTTTGATTAATTGATATGTGCAATTATTTTTTTAACTCAATTTTATTTGTTTGGTTAGGTGTTTCTTTTAACACAAGGGATCTATCTTTGTGCCTTGGTACCTACGAGGGATTCCTTGACTCTATTCAACAGCTTGTCTAGATTTAAGCATGGCGTAGATTAAAAACTTGCCCCAAGAAAACTTTGTTTTTTAATACAAATTTTTTTGTCTTGTAAAGTTGAAAACCTATTAGTAGATCTTTTTTTCACTAGTTTTTTTTGTGGACTATCAAATCATTATGGGATGTTCTTTGCATGTCTTTTGGAAGACGATCAACCGCTTCTAATTCGACTGACACAGTTTGTTGTTTTGCTTTATTTCTGTTTGCTTAAAGCCAATCCTCTAGCCTGTAAAACCTGTTGGGAATGGAAAGAAAGAAAAAACAACCCCAAACTCATATCTACCATACTTACTATCAATAATTTTGTTGACACCATTCAGGAATTCCATAGACTCAAAATAAAATCACAGTCCTTTTTCTCCTTTCAGAATATAGCCTCTTAATCCAAATAATATCAGAGAAGTTAAAATTTAGTCCATTCATCTGGCAAATGTTTCCCTCTGTTTCATAAACATGCATATCACAGAGAAAAATGGTTCAATTTCAGGTTTTTCTGTCATGATTAGAGTGTAAAAAATCATCATAGAAATACGGTTGTTTTCAGACTTAATAATGTCCTCGTTGCAATGCATCCTATTCCCATAAAACAAAGATTTAGCAAACCGAATTGTGTTGTAAACAGCCAGTACACACAGCTAATTGCCTAGGGGGATTATAAAACAGCGATTGTTGTACTATATTCCAATAGTCATCACAATAGCTGTGAGTTCCAACAGTCATTCCCCACAAGTTGAAGGTAAAATGTGAAGAAAACTAGAAGATGATGAGAGGGAAAAGATGTGACAGCTCATTAGAAATGCTGTTTCAAAAATTCTCTGGCTTCTGTAAATAAAATAACCTGACTGGAATAATGCAGTACTACAGGTACCGCTTCCTCTACGTGTGTTTACAACCTGCAGAATACTTCTCTTAATTTAGTAGTCAAAAGTTATAACCCATGGGAAGGACAAAGAAAAATACATGCTAGAGTATATGATGACTTTTTACACGATAATTAATCACCACATTTCATTAATAAATTATCAAGCGCTTGCAAGCTGTCCACAATCTCTTTCATCTAGTTTGCATATTTTATAATGGTGGAATAACGTTTTAAAAAGTTTGAATAGGCACTTACTGGAATTACAGTTAATCCTGATACAGTCTAGATGGGGAAGAATAGATGAAAAATGAAAATTTATCCTTCAAGGTAATAGCTGCAGACATCCAATAAAATCACAGTCCACCCTTCCGGGGACAGACACATGCAAATATGGCCACTCCATATCATCAGTCTTTACATACCCAGATATACTGCGATAAATCTTTATAAATAGAAACGACAAATAGGGGAAAAATGGCCAATTTCAAACAAAGCTACATGGTGACAAATCTAAGTGAAAAAAAAATCAGGCTTAAATGTCAAAGATGCTTAACTGAGGCAGGTTGCAACTTTCTCCCCATCTGTGAAAGAACAGGTAATTTCTCTCAGTGCAATTAGAAAGTGCTCCGTCACAATGGGTCATAGAGCAAGCCAGGCCACAATCAGACATCTTGGACAACTTGTGTATAGGATACCTCAAAGGCTGATCTTCAAAACCTGTCGTAAAGTACAAAGCCCATTACCCAGGCCTACAAAGAGGGTTTTGGGGGTTTATATTTCCTTACTGTGTAGACTTCACAAATGAAAGGTGACTGCAATTAAAGCTACATTAATACAAAGCAATGAATATTATTAATGTTAATATTTATTAACACTGATAACTAAGAGAATCCTGTGTATTTTCAAATTATTTCCTTGTCTGATTAAGAAAATAAAAATAGAGAGAAAAAACAGGAGAGTGTTGAGAAAGAAATAATATTTCTAGGGCATAGATTTATTTCCTTTCTTGAAATATAGAAGCAGGTGAAAACTGAGAGAGATAAGGTTTGGTATATAAAGGGAATGGTATGATCTGCAGTAGAATCCTCTGCTGGGCTACCTGCATGTATTACATTAAAAATAAAAATAAAAGGAATATCTAAGCTGTGCACAGCTAACTCCTGGTTTAAACCTTTGAGGAACGTATATTCTATTAAACCTAGATTTTGTTTCCATATAGCTGAGTTTGTCATGTGTCGTCAACCGCATCAGAAAAGTGGTTGCAAACAGCCAAGGACCAGCAGCACTCGCACATCCCCTTCCACAGAAAGCGCTGGGGGCTGAGGGGCCGGAGCCTGCAGCAGCCCCTGCTCGGCACTAGAGGGGACTGTAGGAGAAGAGGAGACGAGGAAAACCCTTTGCTTCTCCTCCTTTCTGCAATCTAAACATCAGGAGAGCATTTGGGTGAGCAACACTTTGAGGAAGTGGAGGGGTTAGGTGATTATTTCTTCCCCACACCTCGCTTTCTGGCAATCAGATTTTATCTGGGGTTAAATCAATAACACAGTTCCCTGTTGTTCCACTGCACGGGAACAACAGCACTAAACGGGTATTTCCTGAGAGTACTTCTGTTCTTTCAGTCCTGAATTGGCTTTATTCATGGCAGAAGCACTTTAATTTATTCACTTGGGTTTTTTTAACCTAGAGAAACCCATAACCTAGCATTTCAATCACCTTATTTATTTTTTCTTTATTTTCTTCTTTTCTTATTTTCTTTTTCTTTATTTTTTCTATCTTTATTTTTTCTGTAAAAGGGCTTGTGCTTCCTGTGTTCACACGGCTGTTTGCTGAGGGCCGCAGTCTTTGGGCATTGAAGGGTTGTGTTATCGTTCGATACTACAAAAATACCACTACAGAGTTGTTTAAAAAGAGAAGATGGATTTACTATAGATTTAACACTTGAAAAAAAAAAGGAGACCGAGCCATTCATCAGTGGGAATATCTATCTAATCATAACGTTGTCAGGATTCAAATGAGACAGTTTTCATTCTGTCTGTGAATTGATGGAGGTAAAGCCAAACTGACCTACATACCTTTTGTTTCTTCTTGTGCATTTAAATTGTGCAATTACTATCGCGAAGAAGTTAGGGAAAGAGACCAATGTTCCACAAAGAACAAGAATGATTTAGCTCAAATATACCACTGATGAACTAGTCTTCTCTTTTTAGAATACACGATGATACAAAAATATTGTGATGGATTATGTTAAGACTACATAAAGAATACAAAAATGCAAAAGGAAAACAAACTGAAGTTTAAGAATGGCCATGTAGTTGTGTGTGTGTGTGTGTGTGTGCATATGCAAATGGTGCACTGACATGTGCTTAGGTATCATTTCAGTTAACTTTTAATGTTAAAACAGGCCGTTTCATAAATGTTTGCAAGCAAAAAGAAAAAAATGCAAAGAAAATGTTAATTTCTTGGAGGAAGAGTTTGTTACCTAGGTTGACCGTTAGTTTGACTCGTCCTGCATCCAACTCTAAACGCAGGGTATCTGCAGATTCCCTAGAAGTAGTTGCCATTAAAATGCCGTAAGCTCGCTGAGACCTGAACCGTAAAGAAACGTCTTCGGCCTCTGTGTGCATCACAACAGGTAGCTGTATTTTCATAAACATACTTCCATCATAGCTTAAAATTGTTGCCTCTGAAAGCAGAGAGAAAAAAAAAATCAGTTATTAAAGAACTATGCTGTCTTTACTGTTCTAAGAGAAGATAACAAAGGTGTGTTCACTCAGTACGACACAGAACAATTAAAAATAGCACATCTCTGTTGTTACTGTGAAACCCCAGCAAAGTTGTGTTTGGTTTTGTTAATTAGGTTTTGTTTGGTGTTTTTTAAGAGGCCTATTCTGGTGCTTTTTAAAGACCTTAATTTGCTCTTCATTCAATCAGCCATCACGTACACACCTTCAAGCAGCTGGGTATGATCACGTGTGAAGAAATGCTGGAGAGACTAGGCTTGTAGAATTGAAAACAGGTCAGTGACAATAAAAGATATTCATGTAAACCACACAGCCTGTTAAGAAGTCATGTCTGGCTATCATGTATGTAGACAATTACCTAGGTTACACCACATACAAACCTATCAGTATTGATATTTCCATAGTTTCATTATCTTTCAGTCAGCAAAAAGCCACCTGAAATAGGCAAATACTCCAGCAGGGTTTGGATGGGGTGCAGATTGCCTCATGACCACAGTGACTACAGAATGATAGAATCAAAATCATTCATGTGAATCTTATGACAGCCTCAACAAGAGGATCGAGTCTGAACATGGCATATTGAGGGTAAGATCTTAACACCCCTAAGACAAGCAAAGAACTGTCACTTTCAGACATTACAGGACGCCCTCTCGGTGAGTAGCTGTGGCACAGAGCAGTCAGACTGTTAAACCTCAGAGCAACCAGCCACAAGTCTTTCTATTCCTGCCCTCTAGGCTAGTAATAAGAAAGGTAGCAGGAAGATATCACTGCTACTCAAAGGAGGCACAGTACTTCCTAGAAAGCAATGACATGTCTGTTTCTGAATCATATGAAGTTCTTTTATTGCTGGATGACCAAGCATTGCAGCAAATCAACCACTACTGCCTTTGCAAACAGCTTTTAGGCTCATTGGCAGTGGCACATTATGGTAGGAGAAGCAGGGAATGATCAACATCCTTTCTCCCAAGCCAATGGTCAGTGGGCAGCCCACGAGGAATTTCAGTAGGCTCCCCAGTAACACAGAAGACTAGGAGACTACACTGCCTGAATGTGCCTGGGTTTATACACATCTGATCATTTACCTACCACTAATTCATTAGACTTTCTCTCTTCTTCCATCAGTTTCCAACCTTTTTTAACTCACCCAGAGCCTCTTAACCTCATTTTTTCTTGTTTTCTATGTTTCTCCAGCGGCGTTGTCTACTTAAGGTGGAAGGCTACCTCATTAGCACATCAGCAAGGCCATCCCCTGACAACTAAACCGGTGTTGGATATATTTTTGTAATTGTCACTAATTATGACAGTTTGTAAAACCTTTTTCCATTATGCAGCTTACAAATAAATTACCCCTTCAAAACTTCCAGCCTACAGAGTCCATGGAAGGAGCAAATGTACTAATCCTGGGAGTAAGCTGGAGTTAAAATTAATAAATGTTATGTTCATTAATAATTCCAGATTTCCTTAACACAAATAGGAAGTGAAGAGTTTGATACTGGGAAAAAGAAGGGATTACTAACACTGGTGTGAAAGACACTAGACATAGC
This sequence comes from Upupa epops, assembly GCA_013397515.1. Classification (NCBI taxonomy): domain Eukaryota; kingdom Metazoa; phylum Chordata; class Aves; order Bucerotiformes; family Upupidae; genus Upupa; species Upupa epops. The sequence goes on from VZRI01004768.1 coordinate 376,543, forward strand.
AGATTAAGAGGGATACATTTACAAGCTTAATGGTTTCTAAATATGTGGGTAATAATGTTTTCAGACTATTCTACATCACAATTTTCCATGAAGCAAATAAAATACTTAACTCTCATCACCCCAATAAGAGATTTGCAGTCAAAGACTTTTTAATGGGATATGATCTGTTTTTTTGATTGGTTTGGGGTTTCTTTTTAGGTGGGAAGGGACACAATTGAATCACTGTATCAGATCTGCTCATGAAAAGCTCTTAAGATCTTTATCAAAGCAAACTTGACTTAGGTAATTAAAGGAGTGTAGCATAAAGGTTTAAATGACTATAAAAGCTATTTTATATTGTGCAGTAAAAAAGGCACATTAATAATACTCAAGGTTTTCATAAATTGAGCAAAATTAGATGTTACAGGATTAACAGCATTCAACAACACTATAGGCCTGCTGCTAAAAAGTCATGATGATGTAAAAGAAAGTTATAATCAGCACTGGTGCTGTTTGCAGCTTTCCTATAATTATTCAATGTTTTAGAAAATTACAGAAAAAGGAGAGAAGGATCTACCTTAATTTAATCAGGAATGACCTGTGAGTATTTAACGTCATGGTGAACAGACCTGATGTGATTAGATGCCCAATCCTCCTAAACCATACTGTGCCAGTTATTTTGGAAACAGATGTTCCAAGAACAGACCAAGGAGACTGAGCGCAAGATCAAATGACTTAAAACCTCTGGTGCAATGAGAAACCCCCCTCATGCCAAGTAGCTCCTTTCAGAACAGGGAGCTCCAAGTTACATAATTCTTAAATACGAAGGAGGCAGAGGAAAAACCCCTACAAAAGTAGCAGGAAGCAGGGATGTTTGATCAATGAAGGCAGGCTTAGCACTGCCCTGAGAGCCATACCTGAAGACAGAGACACAACACATTCCTAAAATATAAATTACAAATCTGTTCAGTTTACTTAATTGAAATTAGCCTGATACATATGAGTGTTACTAGGAAACCTTGTGTTGCTAAACTGTTAATGAGCGCTACATTAAGAGGGTTGAATAGTATTGTGTCAGTATCGCTTTTCTCTGCGGGCATGGCAAGCTGGATTTGGCCAAGTGAAGCATTTGTTCAACCTAGCATCTCTTTCACTTGTTTTAGCATTGCTCTCGAATTTCCAAGTGCTGTTGGTGTTGGTTGGGCAGAAGGCATCTAGCAGCATCTGCATGAGCCCTTTGACAGCACACAGAATTCCCTCTTGTCTTGTGTCTTTGTGGCAATGCCTTGTTAACCTCTCATTATGCTTGGTGGCACACATCAATGGGTAACTTTGTTTAGCAGAGAGTGGGGAAAAAACCTTCCTAGATAAAATATAAAAAGCTTCTGTTGTTTTGGTTAGAGACTGTTTAGTTGGTTAATAGAATTGTTTCCATCCTGTGGTTACTTCAGCTGTCCAGGGTGGTCTGGTACCATGCAAGACCTGATCAGGAAGAGGTAATGGGGGGATGCAGCAGGTATGCAAACCTTGAAGGAGAAGGAGCATTTTTGTGAGCAGTATGTATTAGTTTGTGCTCCTAACTTCTGTTTTGTTTTCTTCTTGCCTTGGACCAACTAATTCCCCAGGAGCACGTGTCTCAGCTTCCTTTGAGATCTACACTACTAACCTTTCTCACATAAGTGTTGGCAGAATGTCTTTTATTCTCATGTTCATTTTCCTCTTAATTATTAGATTAAATAGTAACAGACCATAACTTTATCTCAAAATTCATTAAAAGAATCACAGTCTCCACAGCAGGGAATAATAATTTCTCCACCACTTCAGTATTGGAAGTCTAATGTTGAAAAGAAAAATAGCAGAAAACCATCTTTTTTGTGATAATTTTGTTGTGGCAGCAAATAAATGACTGCAACAGAGTTATTAACAACTAATAAACAGTAATACATCATTCAGAAACTGATAAAAGTTGATTAATACATGCTTTCTTTGGTATTTCTATAAACATGACAATCAGAAGCTTACTGCTTCTGGGCTAAAAACCAAAGAAGCAAACAAAACACCCAAATGAACTAAAAAAAAACCACTGCAGGGTTCAATTCCTCTCTCAGTTTCTCTCAGATTTGTTTCAGATTAAAACTGTTAGGGTTGGAAACTTTTCCTTCCTACAGTTACATAAAAATATATATTCCTTCCTTCCTATATTTCTTTCCTATATATAACAACTTGCTGAAGGGAATGAGACATTTATTCTTCCAGAAACTTTTCTACAACTTTTTCTACCCTCAGCCAGATATTTATGGAGAGAAATAGACTGTTTCCAGATAGATGCTATTCTTCAAAAGTTATTTAAAGTGAAACTAAGTACAGAGCAGGCATTGGAATGTCAGTGTTCTTCAGTCAGATTGGTGGGGTTTTTTAACAACAGAATGTTTGGTAAACACTGATGCTTACTGCATGTGTTGTACTAAATAAAACAGAATCCTTGTTTCCTCTGGGTCCCTTTCGGTGCCTTTAAAGACCAAAAGACAGAATTGTTATTGTTTCTATCTTTTCAGTTTGCAAGAGTCTGGTTTAACGTGAGGACTGTGTCGCAGCTCACAGGGCCTTTTTAAAGGCATTGAAATCATTCTCCCTGTCTGCCACCTCCAAAATCACACGCAAACGTTGCCCAGAATGTTACAGACAATACAGGCCAGAGCTAAAGAACGTGAACAATCTGGATCATCAGTAATCAATTCCTCAGGTTTGTTCTTTGACCCTGTTCCATTTGCCAGTGTAAGTGAGGCAACTTTATTCTTCCCTGAAAACATTCTCTGACATGACTTGACTCCTTCTAATTGTGTGAGTAGTCAAGTATACCAATGGCTACTGATTCAAACACAAACTTTAGGGTTTGCAACTCAGCTAAGGGCAATTGGCTTGTTTTCTGCAGCAGCTACTTCAGTCCGTATGAGCTCAAAGTGAATAATGAGAAACTTTTCAATAAATCTGATGGAAAGATTCTTCATATTCAAGTGTTTACTAGATAATATGTGAACAGAAGTTGAAACGATTCCTCACACCTTTGAAACTGGTACTATTTAGGGATTGAGGTTCTAAGCCACACTGTAAAGGTGATGGAATTTAACACACAGGACTAAAGACTTAATTCAGAGATGGAATTGCTACAGTAATTTGAACACACGATTCTTCATACCATCTATCACCTCTACTGTTTTTTAAAAAATTACTTAAAACATTACTTAAAGATCATGCAAGGACTAGCAGTTGTATTTGTTTATTTAATGGGTGTCTCTTTATGTAGCTGTGGGTGCATACCCAACACAGACATTTACACACTCTCTATCATTGAATCAGTGAGTTGTTGAGGTTGGAAGGGACCTCAGGATTCATCTAGTTCCAAACTCCCTGCCATGGGCAAGGAAACCTCTCACTAGATCAGGTTGCCCAGAGCCCCATCCAACCTGGCTTTGAACACTTCCAGGCAGAGTGCATCCATAACTTTCTTGGGCAACCTGTTCCTGTCCCTCAGCACCCACAGAGTGAGGAATTTCTTCCTAAAGTGCAATACAAAACTACCCTATTTTAGGTTTAAAAAATTCCCTCTTGTCCTATCACTAGATTCTCAAGTAAAACATCCCTGTCCAACTTTCTTGTAGGAATATCTTTCCCATACCTTTCTTTCTTGTTCAGGTATGGGAAAGACTGCTATAAGGTCCCCTTGGAACTTTCTCTTTTGTAGGTGCACGAGCCTCAATTCCCTCAGCCTGCCTTCACAGGAGAGGTGCTCCAGCCCTCTGATCATCCTTGTGGCCATCCTTTGGATCTGCTTCAAGAGATCCATCTCCTTCTGGTATTGAGGACTCTAGAACTGGATACAGCACTCCAGGTGAGGTCTCACAAGAGCAGAGGGGGAGAATCACCTCCCTTGCCCTGCTAGTGACACTTCTTTTGAAACAGAGGTGGTCTTCTGGGTTGCACTCATGCACTGCTAGCTCATGTTGGGTTTCTCACATACCAACACCCCCAATTCCTTCTCCTCAGGATTGCTCTCAATCCATTCACTAGCCAGCCTGTATTTGTGTTTTGGATTGCCCCAAACTGTTGTAGGGCCTTGCACTCAGACTTGTTGAACTTTGTGCAGTTTGCACAGGCATTCAGGATGAGCATACATCACGGGTCCATGAACTTGCAAACCTTTGACTCTATTTTATATAGTCTTGAACCTGATCTGCCCTTACTGCAAGTGGCTCTTCCTTTTCCCACTCCCAGCCTTTGATTCCTGTGGCCCCTGTGGCCTGGTTTCAGAGCTTTCTGGTAAACGCTGCAGAAAAAATATCATAGCCTTTTCCATATCCTGAATAACCAGGTTATCTGTTTCCTCCTGGAGGACACCTACACTTTTCCTAGTTTTCCTTTTTTCACTGACATACCTGTAGAAGCTTTTCCTATTGCCTTTGATGTCCCTGGCCAGGTTTAATTCTACCTATTTTTCCATCTCTCTATCTATGTGTGCGTGTGTGTGTGTATATATATATATATATATTAGGGGCTTTGGCTTCCCTAGATTTCCTGGCTTTCTTCTTAATTTCCCTAGTTTCAGAAATATCACTTTGATAAATCTTTCTCTGCATGTCAACTTTCCTGATCACTGTTTGATGATTTTACTCTTGTGCATTGATCCTGGCCACCCAGTCAAAAGTATACACCTGCATAACACGTCGAGGGGCAGACTCATGTCATGATTGACAATCAAAGGAAGATAGTAAGCCAAATTATATTGCTGTGACATCTGTCTGTCCATCTGCTGTAGCTTCTGTAATCTACTAAATTCAATCTACAGATTATACTGATGTTTATCCTTACTGAAAATGAAGAATAAAATCAATAATACCTTTCAACAGGATAAAAAGCACATGGGTAGAAATTAACTGTACTGAAATGAAAATATAACTGAGCTGTGTTCCACTTGGCTTGTTCTGGTGCTGATTAGCTGAAAAAAATTATTTCAGATACTGTAAAGTACATGATACAAACAGACGTGGATGGTAGTACTCCTGGCAGGGAAATAGCATGAGAAAATCATAGAATCATTAGGGATTGGAAAGGGTCTCATAAGATCATCTAGTCCAACCCCCCTGCCACAGCAGGACAACCTAGACCAAGTTGCACAGGAACACACCCAGGAGGGTCAGGAATGTCTCCAGAGAAGGAGACTCCACAACCCCCCGGGCAGCCTGTTCCAATGCTCTGTTACCCTCACTGGGAAGAAGTTCCTTCTGATATTTCTATGGAACCTCTTCTGTTCCAGCTTGCACCCATTGCCCCTTGTCCTGTCAGCAGATGACCTTGAGAAGAGCCTGGCTCCATCCTCCTGACACCCACCCCTCACCTATTTATATACACGAGTGAGGTCACCCCTCAGCCTCCTCTTCTCCAAGCTCAAGAGACCCAGCTCCCTCAGAAGGGAGGTGTTCTATATGACAGTCCTAAAATGTAGCTACATGCTTTTGTTTACTGAAGATACCATAAATCATCTAACACTAAGATAAACATTCCAGTTGTTTAATCTGCAATACTTTATTCTAGTGCTTTTCTTCCTTTTTGTAAAACTATTGTTTTGTGACGCAAACACGTCCCTATTCCATTGAAATCAGTTTGAACAACTACAGTTGTGTTGCTTATATCAGCAAATAGAAAAATTTATCAGTTACTGCACAGGGATTATAATTTTGTGTGGAAGGATGCCAACAGGATGCTTTCCGAATCCCAAAAGCCATAATCTTATTAATGCATCACCCTTTGGGATATAAATATTGCTGGAGATTTCCTTTCAGTGTAGTTTCCTATGGAGAGGGATACCCAAGAGGAGGAAATGATCCCATACTCTCTAAACTGCCAAACTTATTTCTGTTGAACCAGAACCAAGTATCACTGTAAGGAAGCCAATGCCCCCACAGTAGTAGCACCATTCCCAGTAGAGGAATGCACTGCAAGGAGCAAGCTCTATATTGGAAGATGGTAAAAAAATAACAGTATGGGAAATACAAAAGACAAAGGTTAACATATTAAATATTACCACCAGTCAAATAGGTTTATGAGAATTTGCAACGATGAAGCCTGCTTTTGAGTTCTTTGCAGATCTTGCCGTGGTTTTGTCTCTAACACAGGCTTCCTATTTCTCGAGTTGAAAAAATGCAAATCCTATTTTTACTCCTGCCATATGCAATAGCAGAATGGTGCCACAGGGTGGTACACCAGATATGTTTAACTGAAAGCTTTTGTAATGCATCGGACAGCTCGGTTATGCCCTCTGCCAGCTTTACTTCACCAGTAGCAGAACAATCTGGAGATCTCATAATAACTGGCCATGAGCCAACGGCATGCATCCTCCAAAATCAGACAGAAATAACCCCAGCAGAAACTGAGAATCTACTTGCGAGTGCTAATAATATGATGTTATTAATTCTACACAAATGCACATGTCTACTTACATACAATTTAAAACATTCATAGGAGTTGGTGGGGTTTTTTTCCAAGAATATGCTCTGTTCATCACACAAACTAAAAAAACCTGAATTATCTAGGACTTACATTCTCAGTCAATAAACTTTAGATCTAGATTTTGGTGTGAAGAGAAACTGTACTGTGCCAATTGGGAAACACTTCTAAAACTGAAGTATTTCTTATTCTAATGAGAATAAAAAAACCCACCTAAAATAACTACTGAGATGTTTTTTCCTTGTCTTCCTACTTACATTAAAACCTTTTCCTAGCACACCCTGTAAATGTTAAATACATTACAGAGTTTTCCTCCTAAATCTAACCTCAACATCTGGTTTACTTGTCGCTGTCACCTTTTCAACTAAATAAATGTGGTTTGTCAATTTTACACTTAGCTTTTCTAGGCAAGAGTGAGCTAAAATAAGAAGAGACTGAATCTTTAAGTGAGCAATATAGATTCTTAGATTGATTCCTTTGCTTTGATTTATGGCTGAAGTTCTGTCCATGGAATTAAGTGAGACTTTAGAATTCAAAAGTAAATGCAATTATGCCATGGTATTGACAAAACTAGGCAGTGAGCAATACCTCTGTTTGGATTTGGAGTTTTGGCTGGTTAGTAATGTATGTAAAATTACTTTCACAAAGCATTTCAGAACTCAGCAATGTATGATGAGACAGAAAAGAAGGCGTTTTCTAAGAAACACTTCACAGCACTGACCTTTTGTTGTAATCAACTAAGATCTTTCCTCTAGCTATTTCTCTCATTCTAGAGCATGAATGAAACCAAGAAACGTTTCCTGACTCACTAAGGGTTACTTCATAGAATAATGATCGGAAGAGGCCTTGAAAGATCATCTAGTCCAATCCCCCTGCCACTGCAGCATCACCTAGACCAACTCGCACAGGAACAGATCCAAGCGGGTCTTGAACATCTCCAGAGAAGGAGACTCCACAACCCCCTGGGCAGCCTGTTCCAATGCTCTGTCACCCTCCCTGGGAAGAAGTTCCTTCTGATATTTATATGGAACCTCCTATGTTCCAGCTTGCACCCATTGTCCCTTGTCCTGTCACCACCTGACCTTGAGAAGAGGTTGTTACTTGCATTTTAATCACTGTGCAGGACTCTATGAAATAGAAATGCAGCCATCTCAAGGAACCTACCTCTTTCACACGATCTGCCAAGGTACCCTGTACCAGAGCAATCACAAACATATCTGTTCCACCCATCCCTGCATACACCATTGTTTTTACAGGGGTTGCTAAGGCAAGGTTTTGCAGTTTCTCTTGAGCACGAGGGTTTTACTCCAGCTGTACTCTGAATTTCAGCCATCTGTCGAATATCTTTGCTTTGACCGTCGATAAATAAATCTCTGATGCAGCCGACGTATCCGTAATTGAGAAGTGCTGTCCACACCTCTGTTGGGAAGACAAGGCCTGCTTTGTTTTCTGGCAAGCCTCCAAGATACAAGTCATCATCCAAGTCAAGGATTTCACTTTCCCCTGGTGCAGTATAAGGTGTACGTAACGTGTTCACAGATATGGTTCCTGAGAAAAGACAACAAAACCGCATGATTTCCAAGGCATTTAAACTATTTTGATACTGCTGTTTTCCTCATTAATCTACATGCCACATTAGCTCCTTGGATACACTCCATTATTTTAATTACAATGTCGAACAAACACTGTCAGGAACTGAATGATGTACAAAGATTTATGCACAATATTGTACGGTCATTATATATAAAAAAAAAAAGTCAAAATCACCTTACCAGTGCAGGGAGAATGCATTTCAGAGTAACTTTCAGAAATACCCTTGAACCACAACGATAAAACATCTTCACTGCCTTACATTGCTCTGAATCATTACCGCTAAGGATGCCTCGGTAGGTTACAACATGGGAAGCAAGTCTGTGTCTTTGGTTTGGAACCAAAGCAGCAGTATTTTGAAAGACTCTCAGCACTTTCATGGGCTCTGGAGAAGTCTTTTTTCTTTAAGCAAAGAGGGAAAATGCTTTCATCAGCTACCAGACAGACAAATATTAAGACAACTTTCCTAGAGGGAAAATCAATGCCTCTGACACTGTTTAAAGTGTATTGTGACAAGACACTGAAGAATCACATTTACCACAATCTGTTTACCACACATATATTCATTAAACTAACATTATTCACTATTTCCACTGTTAGTATGATACAGATTCTGGTAGATGATAGATTCATAGAATACAGTGGGTTCGAATGGTTCTTGAAAGGTCATCTAGTCCAAACCCTCTAGAGTGTAATCTACTCAAAACCCCATCCGTCCTGACCTCGAATGTTTCCAGGGATGAGGCTTTTACCACCTGTTTGGGTAACATCTACGAGCGCTTTACCACTCTCATTTAAAAAAAAATTCTTCCTTCTATCCATTCTAAAATATACCTTGTTTTAGCTTAAAACCATTACCCCTTGTCCTTTTATAACAGGCATAAAATTCCACCTCTGTCTTTCTTATAGGCTCTCTTTTCATTACTGAAAGGCTGCAATAATGTCTCCCCGGAGCCTTTTCTTCTCCAAGCTGAACAAGTTCAACTCTCTCAGCCTGTACTCACAGCAGAGGAGTTCCATTCCTCTGATCATTTTTGTGGCTCTCCTCTGGACCCTCTCCAACAAGTTCAATAGCCTTGTGTTGGGTGCTTCAGAGCTGGTAACACTGATTATAAAAAATCCTTCCCTTGTTGTGAAAGTGGTGCATGAGGATAGTAAATTCAGAATGTTTTATAGCCTAAACACTAAGATGTGGGTTTTAAACAAACAGCTGCACACCATAAAATTTTCTCTTACTTGACTACAACCTAACATTTGGGTTTGGTTTTAGCCTTTTTGCTTCCCGTGGGAGCTACATATTTCCTTTGGGTGTTTTTGTTGGTTCAATAGGTTGACTTAAACAACATGGACAGAATGATTATCTAAACAGTTTGGACACTTGGCAAAAGCTTTTTGGGTTAGAAGTCTCAGGAGATCCAATTTGCGTGAGAGGCTTAAAACAGAAAGATTTTAAAAAGTCTGGATACTACTACTACTACACGCAGTGTCCCTTCAATTAGGAGATTTATAAAGATAGAACAAAGGTTTGCACTGGTTCTTGTATATCTTCAGAAGCACATTTGAAGAGTGTTTGAGGATGTGGTCAAGTTTTCCTTTAACACAGTATGACAAATAATTTCTGTGCCAGTTAATCACTCAGATGTGAAGTCAACTTCCACTCTTAACTGTTAGAAATCAGGGCACTGAACCAAGGAAATTTTTACTGCTTTTTTCAAAAATAGATATCTTGCTAACTTGAAATAATTTGTTTTGATGATCAAATTCTTGAAGCAAAACTTGGCACTCATGTGGAGCACTTGCAATAGATTTGACCTCAGGGGTACAAGCAAAAACATGCTGGAATTTGATGTTATTAATCAACTGCATCAAACATGGGCCCCTGTGAATGATCTGTTTAACCCAGACTCCATACTTTTCTGAAAGCATCCCAGGTATCCAGAAGACTGCTTACAGGGCACAGATCATTTCTCCTTGAAAAAAAATAACTAGAGATGCTCTAAATGTAAATCATGTTGCAGCTCACAGGATTTCTTACTGCTAGTGTTGATTGCTTCTGCCTGTTGCTGTACAGGCCAATTTAGGATCAAATGCTTTAAATCTATATTCAGACAGCACTCGCACCCACACAAGTTCACTTAGCTGCAGCCTCTAACCACAAACTCATGAATTTACATAGTGCTGTTTTCTGCTGGGCAAAGAAATTCGTGATTTTCAAGCTATTATGGTGCTAAGAAGACATCCAGGCTCCCATTTCTATTACAAAAGATTCAAATCAAGTCAGCCTTAATGGCTTTCAATGCACAGGGACAGACAGGTAAAGCTTAAATTCTGGAGAGGTGACGTTAACACAGTGGTTCAGAACGTAAGTCTTGCAAGAGGAGGAAGCTGAGAAAGGTGCATTATAAAGGAAACTGTAGATCACCATTACATTCTAGTGATAGTGAAGTATAGTTAGGTGGTAGAGGAAAGCAGGAAAATTTTCTTCTGTACACTATAAAGGATTGCCCTGGAGAAAGTGAAACTATTATTTTTAATAAATATCAACAGCATCTTAAAGAAATGAAAGTCTCCTCATCCCAAGAAGCGACATCATAATAAAAAACTCCTTGGGAAAAGCCCTCTGAAATCTTTGTGTATGAATGAGTATGGGCAGGAAAACAGAACTCTTGTGTACATCTTCACGTTTTGGAAGACCATGGAGCCTTTATTAGTCAGATGGTCTATTTCCAGTTTACTGCCGGACATAGCCTTGACACCTTGACTGACCTACATGCTGTGTGTATTAACCTGAACCAAATGACTGTGAATTTACCTGTATTTAATCCTTTTTTATGAGAGCTCCACACCTGCAGAAGGCTTAAAGCTCTAATAACTCACGCTGTCTCAGCTGTTACATAGGAACTTGACCAAAGTATCATATAGTGCCCTGACTATAACAAGAACTACAATATAAAAAAGCTTAGTCTAGCTGATAGAAGAAAAGCCATGCCTGTGCACCAAGAGTTTCATACTATCAGCTCACCAACTTATCCTATTTTCTGGCTGAACTTCTAATAGCACATCCAGGCAGGCACACAAGCATCGCTGTTGTTGGTTATGTACACAGTATGTGTACTTTTATGCATGTACACAATGCAAAACTCCTCGTCATGTTACCTGGGGCTGCAAAAAGTCAATCATGGTTTTATAAACATGTTTGGAAGCACAGTTCACCCAGGGCTGTGACAGAGAGGTAAAGAGTACTGTGTCGTGTAGTTGGGTTTTATTTGGTTTGTTTGTTTTGGTATGAACAAGGAAATGATGGGCAAAGTAGCTTTTTTACATACAGACATATTCCATTTATGAATTATTATTTGGGGAAGTTCTGAAATTACCCGCTGTTGGGGCAACTCAACACACATCTGTCAAGACTGATGCAAGTGCATTGCCACTCCTTTCATTGAAGAGGTAAAAATAGGGGATCTCTCAAGATCACCCCATCTCAGAGAGTCTATGAGCTCACAAATAAATGAAAAACACTAATAGGATAATTGGGACAGCTTTGGTTAAAAAGCAAGATACTCAAAAAATTCAAGCAAGATTTTCTTGAATATATATTTGTTGACAAAGAAACATGTAAGTGTAGTAGTTCTTAAAAGGTTGGAAAGATGAGGGAAGGACTACATGGAAGAGTAGCTCTAAATAATGAACTTAGATCAACAGTGAATGTAAAGGATATCGACAGAACGGATACACACTAGTACTTACAGTGAGATACTGGTTATAGTTGAGGGCTTATTACATAACCTAGAGATTTGTTTCTGGTACTTTAGGTCAAAACTTCAGTGACTTCCTAGCTCTACTTATCCAGAAAGGCATTCTGATACATTCTGGTTTATATTGCCATACACAAAGGTTGACAGAAGAGTTTCCTTTCTGATTTTTCTGCCTAATAATGATTTCCAAAGGAAAAGTGGCAGTTTAGTCAAAAAAAGAAACCCCACTCAGAAAGTTATCCTTGACTATGGTAAACAGCTAAACAATACTTGAGTCTCAGAAAATGTTAAACATAACTGTGTTACAAGAAAAACTGTGAGCAAAGGCCTTTACAGGTGCTTCATTTATTTTTGGGTTGGGTTTTTTTGTTGTTTTACTTATTTTTTTCTAGTTTGCCTCTGTGGGTTTTTTCCAAGCCTTTTCCTGCAGAGTTGGCAGTACTGTTAAGAGCAGAACAAACATTTCCCTTAGGTATGAGCTAATGAGCCTCTCCAATCATATTCATTATCTCAGCAATTTATTTTTCATAAGTCTTTGTACAAGAAACCAAGATATTTTTCTGAAGTTATTCTCAAGTCTGAGCCGTTAAATATGACTATTGTAACTGCAGTTATTACAACTGTCCTGATATCTACACTTACCTTCTCTTACTTAGTTGTTTGTTGTGACTGTGACACACATTTGCTCACTAAGAATCAGTGAAAAACCAGTGTAAGAGATTTGAAATACACTTTACACCTTGTGTGGCTAAAACATAAAATAGCTGAGATGAGGACTGGGATCAGTGGCCAAGCCCAAGGACACACATAAAGCACCTTAGATCATAGAATCATTAGGGATTGGAAGGGACCTCCAGTCCAATCCCCCTTCCACAGCAGGACCAAGTAGATCAAGTCACACAGGAATGATATTGTCATTCACAGGAATTCAGAGTCACCATGAACATTGCAAGAGCACTTGGCTCCCATGGCAAGACAAAGCAGTAGGCACCATGTTGTGTCCTCTGCTGTATCCTTAGCAAAAAAAGACAGACACTATGAAAACTTCTGTTCCCTTTCCTCTGCTGCTTACCTAGAAAGAAAGATGGATCAATGGAGAAAGTTGGAGCTGTTGTTAAGTAAAGAAATAAGCTGTGACGAGTAATTTCCCACAGAAGATCTGCTTTTTAGCTAAGCAAGTGCTCAGAGTAGGTGTTACAGGCAGTAGGATGCGATTCTAGGGTGACAAACTTCTACAGGAATAATAGGTGAAAAGTTCCTTCAGCAAAAGGAAACTAAAGGGCACTGTCTCTTCCCTCTTCTTTGTGTTTCCACAACCTGATCACACCAGGAGAATTACTACTGATCAGGGACTGGGTAAGAACAATTTAAAAACACACTCTTGTTCCTTTCACCTCCCCCACCACAGTCCCAGATGGGCAATGGCAAAGTCAGTAGTTAAGAGTGGATGCGCCATGTGACTGAGAGTCCAGAATAGAACAAAAAAAAAGAAAACTAATTCAAGGATTTGCTGATCCAGCTAATATGAAAGTCAAGGAAATTAGAAAAGCTCCTTGAGAAATGTCAGAACTTGCTATTATCTGAGGGAACCACTCCACGTTGGATTTGAAGGCTGAGAGTAAAAGGTTGCAAGACATCAAACTTCACTTAAAAAAAAATAAGCACAGGTTATTCGAGCTGTTTATTCATTCACTGGAGAAACTTTTCCTTCACACTTGATATGTTGGGAAGTATTTTGTCAGCAGCAACAACAAAGTCTCAGGGAAGACTTTTTTTTTTCCAATTCAAATTGTATTCATTCACTTACACAAAAATTCTGACTGAAAAGTGATCGCATTTAGATGATTTCCAGGATGTTTGGTTTTGGCTAGAGAAAAAGAAACGAGAATGCTTCCTGAAATAATAACATGGATTTTATTATTCCTGGAAAAAAGCATAACAGGGCAATATGCATAAATCCTGAAGAAATAATCTAAACACCACTCTGTTCCAAGCAGTAGAAAATAGAAGCTCACAGCTGTTTATTTCATTTGTTAGGTAGTCATTTTACTTTGTTAAATCTGGTGGTCTAAGATGATATTCAGGCAATATTCTCATTAAGGAGAATAACATCATTGCTACAGTTATTGGTACTCCTACTGTAAAGTGTTACTGGATGGATTACAATCACAGGAAAGCTGTGTGGTTCAGAATTCAGCTACACATTCAGTTTGTCAATCCAAATGCCTACATGTTTATTAAGTATTCCCGGTAAAAGTTCAATGCTTTAGGGGTGAATAGGTGTTATGGTCATTTTTCAAGAGCAACAGAGTAAATAAAGTTCACCAGTTTGACCATAGGTGATTCATCAGCTGGATTCTTTTTTCTTTTATCTATTTATTTGACTATAATTCTACTTAAAAATCATCAGGAGTATATTTCTTCCTAAAGTCAGTCTGTATTCTGGCTGATGCCATCAACAGTTATAAATAAAGAGTGCCCTAAACTCTCTCAACGGCACTTGCAAGCTACAGATTTGTGAAGTAATGAAAGTGCTGAATATATCTTCAAATGTAGACAACAGCTATGCGTTTATTTCTCTTCTTTACAGTTGTGTTGACTTTGGATGTAAGAATAAACTTTGCTTTCAGTGGAGTCCCACAGGCATGATAATTACAGGATTTACAGCCTCATATGAATCACTGAAACAGCACTTAGGAAGGAAGTCTGAAATGAAGACTGTAGCGTAAATAATATAACCACTGGATATTTAATCACCGTTGAGGCTTTTGAGAAGTTGTGTGTTTTGTTGTTTGGGTTTTTGGGGGTTTTGTTTGTTTTCTAACCTTGAGAAATAAAAATAAGCAACCGACATAATCAGAAAATCAAATTATCTCGGATTAGAACTTGAAGCCACATAGTGCATGAATCATAGAACTGTTTTTCATAATCCTTGGACAGGCTGATCAATTGAGTTGGGTCTGACTTCCAGCAGGAATTAGACAGAAATCTTCAGTCTAGACCTGCACCTAAGATTTGCTTGATCTGAAATCTGATTCATGGGCAGAAAGTTGGTCATAAACCAATACATTTTTGTGATGAAGTTGCAGAAAGAAGTAATAAAAACAAGGCACAGAAAAGGAACCATCAGAAGGAAGAAATCCCACAAAAACCAAAAGAAGAGCAGTTTATATTTTTAAATAATCTTTTTCAGAGGGTACATGAACTTCAGATTGGATACTCATATTACTGAGAAAATCCTTTGGTGAATGACAGCCTCAGTATATCTTCCCCTGCCTCCAAATCCTGGCATGAACTACAGGAAAGATACCACAAAACAGATCTGTCCTTCAATTAATGGATATTGATTATTTGCTGAAGCCAAAACAGATACTCAGGTACTCAAGGACAGGGTCACTACTTAAACATGTTTTACAAAAGGTTTCAGTAAGATCAGGAAGAGTATATTAATTCTTAATTTTTACCCTTTTAAGTGAGATCATTTATCAGGTAAACTACTATAAAATGCAAATTAAAATACTAACAGAAAATGGCCCGTGACTTATTTTTCTTTCAGCTGTATGTGTTGTTAGTCATTCATTGGCAGATCATTTAACTGTGCTCAGATCTGCTGACTCAGCAGATAGGAAGGTCTTAATTGTTTCCGTGGGTCAACTACTGCCTATGTTAGAGATAATTTTCAGTAATTCCATTTTGCTTTATTTTAATGTTTGAAACTTGCCACTTCAGCTCTTTGGTGTAAGCAAGTACAGAGGGAGATTCCTGCTCCTTTTCGAAGTACACACCACACTTACTTGCAAAATTAAGTACCTGATTATCCAATGAATGTTAATATATCATTCTGCAAATCATTGTATTCTGGAACCAGGAAATAACAACTTCTTGTACTTCTCTAACTTTCCAGATGACGCACAATGTGGCAAAATGGCAAGGTTATCCAGTATTCTCTCAGCTACACATGAAAAACCATACTGAATATTAAAAAAGCAGCTTACCTGATCGTCCATCCCGTTGAAAATCCACGTGGTACCATTCACCGTCATTCACCTTCTTCTGCAAGGCTTTTATTTTTATAGTACCTGATCCCATGTCTAACAGCAGGTAGAGGTGGCCGTCGAGCATCTCAATGGCAAAAAAGTCAACCTTCACCATCTGTGGGTGTTTGGCATCTTTTTGGTGCCTTGGTTTTCCATGACTGAAAAGAATCAGGCCATTTGGCTCAGTAGTACGAAAGTCAAATGATATTGAGCCTGTTTTCTTGGCATTCCACTTTGGCAAAGAGATGAAAGACTCTGGTGTTTCAAATGTTATTGGATCTAAGGTTGCAACATTCTCACATTTAAACGCTACAACCCCATGAATCTTCATTTTAGCATCTCCTTGCTTGGCAAGTCGAGATAACTCCAATCTGACATCATTATTTTTGTATACAACCTGCAAGCAAAGCAGAGAAGTTAGGAAGATGAACTTGACCATTTGAACCAGAGATATCATCCTGAATAGTTGAAGGATACTAATGATGCCACATGAATATAATAATTTACATACAAAATTCATTCACTATTTTAATGGAGTAATGACTTAATAATGTCTTCCTTTAAACCAGAGATGCTCTAAAAATATCCCTAGATTGAATTCAAATAATCTGAAGGAATCTGCACATATCTTTTACTACCAGTTGCAAATTAGCTTGCATAGCCTTGGCTGTTTTAAAGCCCTCTTTGCTTGGCCATCCTGCTATGTTAGAGAAGTATTAGATTTTGTCTTCCTCTAAATTCCTTTGTCACTGTATTAACTCTTCTGTTCACTTACAGAAAATGTACATACAGTCAGACACATTACAATTTAACCACCTTTCCCTTTGTCCATGGGAAAGAATAGTATTAGCATCCATGGTACTCAGGAAGCTATAAAACAAGAAAACTAGTATCATATGGATCAAACTTAACAAATCCAGGAAACTCTTTGTGCCAATTCAATTTGACCAAAAAGAAAAACCACTTTGGTATTTTCCCTGACTGAAGAGTTTTCTCATAAAAATGACAGAAAATATTAGTTTTAAATCCATTGACCTACACTGCAAATATTCTTGCTTCAAATCACAGATTTATTCTGCCTGGTGAAGTCTGTCATGATAAAAACATTTCCCAGGGTTCCAGTTATTATTAGTATGTTCTGAACTTGCTACTATTTCTGTGTTGTCCACAATACAAAGTCTGCTTAAATGAAGATGCTCATTAGTAAATGTGTGCACAGGTAAGTATCTTTACTTATTCTGTGATTAAAATTCAAGCTAAAATATCACTGACAGGCTGACTATGAATGCATGGTGAGAGGAGCTAAAGCCTTCTCTAAGTTTAAGCCTACATTAGAAAGCCATTTGGAGCAAAAAACAGCAGTTCACTAAATCAAAGCACTCTATGCTGACCCTTCTTCACCTACAGATTATGATTCACAACTAGAACATGTCTGGCTCCTTCTCTAGAGTTCCAACTATGCAATGTCCTGTAGCCATCCAGAGGACCAATCACTGGTTTAACACTTATCATTCCTATTAGAGGTTAGAAAGTGCTTCCTGAATATGAACAATGGGGCTTCAAGATTAACTTCCTCTGTAGTGTAGCTTGAACACTCTGCAAACCAAACTGACACACACTAAGTGGAAGAGAGAGAGAATGTGCTGGAGATCTGCACTACTGTTACATACCAAAACATAAGCATACACACAATCTATGGTGGCATGTCTTACAAATGATAGTTGCAGTTGAAAAGTAGTGTTTAAAGATAACAGAACACTGAAAAGATGATTGATAGCTCAACCATTTTTACTGTAACAATTGCGTTCTTTCAAATTATGTCATTATCCACCCAGCAAATTTCATCACAAGGCAAGGTAGAATTATTTGATGCACTACTAATGTGACTTAAAAGCTATTAAAGAAGCCTATTTCTCCATTTTATTTCAAAGTACAAATACTGATGTTCCCACTTGAGCTGTGTCTTCAAAGATAACAAATAAACGTCGACGTGCATTCCTGTCACTAGAAATTGTACTGTGCCACAGAGAGGCAGATAACACGTTGCCTTTTAAAAGTGAAGATGTCAGAAGTGACTAGACTCAGACTAACTTGCAATCTTACAGAATATTTTCAATATTACTGTAAAACCTCACAGGTTGCAGATCTTGCAAAGAAATTCAGAAAAGTAAGAGTAAGCATGAGCAAACGATCTCTCAGTGGGATCATCTTCTGTCTTTAGAGTGAAGAAAGCCAACAGGCAGAATGAAACAAGAATATAGTAGCTAGCAAGCAATAACTCTTGGTGGTCTCTAATCTCATAGAATGTTCTTGGCTGGAAAGAACCTCTAGGATCATCAAGTCCAGCCCTAATGAAACATTAGACACAGCAAGAGGAATTTTGGATAGTTTCCACCTTATTTGAAGGGGTTACAGGGGCCACTTTTCTAAAATAGACTGAAATGCACTACACAGAGGCTGTAAGATATGATTAAAAAATAGGAACAAATGGGGTCTCATTACAATTAAACCATGCTGCTGACCATGAAGTGAAGAAAATACAGAACATGGAGAGAAAATATTCTTTAACTGCCTACTGAACAAAGGGAACTACCAAGAAAGTACAAATAAATGTACAAAGAGTATTTCTTATTTATGGACAAAATCATTGATCATAGTATAATCAAATCCATACATCTGCCCTCCAACTCCTAAGCACCACAACTCCTGAAACAACATGTCTACTCAGTTTCTGAACCCATCCCCTAGGCAGCCTGGGAGAATTACTGAAAAACAGTTGACTGAATACAATAAAGTACTAATTAAGTACTAAATAAAATAAAATAAATAAATAAATACTAATAAAATTAGTACTTAATGCCTTACTCAGCAGGTAAGTGGAGACCTAAGCTTTACTTGATGTCTAAAACAGCTCTATAGTCTTTTAAGTCATTTTCCAAATCAGAAACAGTATTTTTTTAGTTAATTCATTCAAGAACCTGGTGCTTAAAGTGCAAACAGGAATACTGACAAAAACTCATAGACCTGTTACAAATGGTATCTCTCTAGGGCCCAAGCTGGGTCTGGTTTTGTTTATTATCTTTGTTAATTATCATGTGTTAATGATCTTATTGATGGGATAGAATCACAGAATTAATTGAGGCTGTAAAAGAACTCTTGAGATCATCAAGTTCAGCCTAGAGTGTCTCCTCAGCAAGTTTGCTGATGACACTAAGCTGAGTGGCCTGGTCGATACATCTGATGGATGTGCAGCCATTCAGGAAGATTTGGAGGAATGGGTTTAGAGGAATTTAATGATGTTTAACAAAAATAAGTGCAGAGCCCTTCACCTGGCTTGTCCATCCCTGGAAGCGTGCAAGGCCAGGTTGGATGGAGCTCTAGGCAACCTGGTCCAGCAAGAGGTGTCCCTGCCCATGGCAGGGGATTGAAACTAGATGATCTCTGAGGTCCCTTCCAACCCAAACCAGTCTGTGATTCTGTAAGTCTGTGAAGGGCTAATGCAATGCATTAATGCAGATTGTGTGGGATAATCTACTGGAGAGTGCTTCCATGAAGAGGGATCTTGGAATTTACTGTGGACAGTAAGTTATTCATAGAACAGCAATGTGCTCTGGTGGCCAAGAAGGCAAGTGGAATACTGGGATGATCGATAGAGTGTGTCCAGCAGATCAAGGGCAGTTCTTCCTCTCCACTCTGAACTAATGACACCACTTCTGAAATAATGTGTCCTGTTCCAGGCTCCCCTGTTCAAGAGGGATAGAGACTTAAGAGAGTTCAAAGGAGGGTCATGAGGATGATTAGGGGATTGGAGCACTTGCCTTATGAGGAGAGATTGAGTGATCTTGGACTTTTCAGCTTGGTCAGGAAAAGGTTGCAAGGGGACTTAATCACTGTCTATAAATCCATGAGGGCTGGGTGTCAAGGAGAAAGAGACAATTTCTTTTCACTCACGTCTTGTCATAGGACAAGGTGTAATGGGTGTAAGTTGGGAGTACAAGAAGAAAATGTCTTTACTGTAAGGGTTACAGAGCACTGGAAGGGGCTGCCCAGGGAGGTTGTGAAGTCTCCTTCTCTGGAGACTTTTAAGGCTTGTCTGGATGCATTTCTAAGTAATCTCTCTTAGGTTCTATGATCCTGCTTGAGCAGGGGAGCTGGACTCAATGACCCCTGGACGTCCCTTCTAAATCCTAATGACCTGTGGGGTCTGTGTATCTGTGTCTACCTGAGCAACAAGATAATTTTCCCACATGTGAGACTGCCAGTCCTCAGGGAATTGTGTGGTGCTACTAACAGCACCTTGAATTTGTTCTCTCTTAATATTAAATAAGGTTCAAGACCTTATTCTTTAAAGTTTATAATTACCTCATTCTTGGAACCTAGAAAAGGTCATCGAAACTCCCAAGAAAAAAGGAGCAGTTAGCAATTCTACAACGTAACTTGAACCAACCTATCCAAAAGTAATGAATAAATTTGTTTTCCAGGAGAGAGAGGGTAGCTGTGTATATATTTTATGATTATGTGCATGTAATATATATTATATATATAACTTATTGTAACTCATGGCCTTAGTACGCAATGAACCCTAGAAATGTGGGAAGAATTCCTTATGGACTCTGTGAGAAGTTGTGGCAGGTGCTTTCTACAACAGGAAAATGTAGCACTGCAGAAAGTGAAATATATTTTAATAAATTGGCAATATATAGATGTATGAATGATTGCCGTAAAGTGAAGGGAAAGCAAAGGAATATACTGTTGATAGTACAGATGTATCCTAAGAATACACCACTCCAAATAATAAATTAAAACATTGGTATAATAAAAACCTTAATATCAACAAAATTCTACCAGTTCTTCCTACTACCCTATTCCATGACGTTATAAACCAATAGGATATGAACAAATCCAAACTTCAGCCTAATTTTCAATTAACAGTGCAGCCCATTCCGCATTAAAGATTTCTTTTTACATCATGTATATCAAATACTAGGAGTGCAGAATTAGCCTTACTCGTAAATATTTCAGAATACCGCCCAGCCCTGGTAACACTAACCTTTCATTCAATTACTATAAAGCATTTCTTTCAAATTACTATACAATATAAAAACCCAGTATGATCCTTAAGAAGCTAATCGTGTCGCAGCATCTATGTTTCCTTGTGAATCAAAGACAAAGCAGGACTTCAGAGCATCTACATTATCATCTTGCTCTGAAGAGCTTCTATATTTACTTAACAGGGAGGTGTGGAGAAAAATGCTTTTCTAAACGCAATTTGAATGAGTGAAGGTAACTGGTCTCTAAATCTGTCAAAAAATAAATGACATAAATCCTTATGTCCCCATAAAGCAGTATTTTCAAGAAATCTAGCTCATCCAGCACAAACAACAGCAAGTCAGTTTTGTAAAATGGAGACTAGTATAATCCAAAATGGCTCAGGCAGGTGTTGCTAACTTACAATCTCATTCTGCACGGTGAAGTCAGTGGGAGATAACTTACTGATGTCAGAAAGCATAGCGATGGGAGTTACAGTAAGTAAAGCCTGAGGCGATTTTATCAGCCTGTTTTAACAGCCGCTGGATTTTCTTTGCTCATTAAGAACTACCTGGTGCATATAGCTTCACGTTCCCCAGAAACCCAAACGCGAAGCTGATCACTGGGAGTTGTCATATAATATTTTTAGCATGTGCTGAATGGTTTTGAACTAATCCACAACGGCAAGCTGGCCATTTTGCTAATGTGCTTCAATTCATCCCCCAAATGAAAATATCAAGGAACACAATAGACTATTTATGCAAAGCTTAGGGAGCTACAGTTCAAATGTTTGCACGGGGGGTATTTCTGACCACAATGCAAAAGCACACACATGAATTACAACAGCTATTGAGGGTTACTGTGCAACTTGGTCTAGGTGATCCTGCTGTGGCAGGGGGATTGGACTAGATGATCTTTAGAGGTCCCTAATGATTCTATGATTACTCAACTTTATAAACTTGCTTTGTTTTCAGAACACTGAGAAGCGATTAGTGGGTATAGTGGGTATAAGATAAACCCTGAGGAAACAATTAGTTCACCCTCAAATTAGACAGATTCAATTTTTCTGGGGTCGATATGTTGTGTGAGTGGTGGTCATTTTAAGCAACAAAACAAAACCCCTACTGTCCGTAGACTCTAACTAACTGGGAGGCAAGGATCAAGACAGCTGGACAGGGTTCTGTTGTACAGATGCATAAACACCTGAAGAAGACCACAGTGCATTCAATGTTGATGCATTATTTTAGAGCAATTGCTATGGCCTGATGCAAATTTCAGCCTTAAAAGTAAACTTGGCTTAAGAGATCTAGGAGTTAAAAAAGCATGTCTGATGAATTACAGTACCACAAATTCCATGGAATATGCATCTGGGAATTTCACATTCTCCCGCCTCTTCTTACAGTCCTCTGAGCAACTGTGGTCTAGAAACTCTATTAAAATTGGTCTTGGCTCCTCTGTGGTGACAGAGGAGGAAACCCACACAATAGACAACTGATCGTCCAGGTCCAAAGGAGCAGTGGACACTGTTTAAATTATTCAACAGGAGGATAATAAAGGATATTTAGTGACTGGAAACTAAAATGGCTATGTTAGGCCTCCCTTCTTTCAGGGCAGTGGCTTTAGAAAAGTATGAAATGGACTTTTTTAAGGCTAATACTTTGTTCATATGATTTCTTCTAATGTTGATAGTTTTAAATGCACCAAGTATATCTTCAAATCAGACTGTCTCTACTGGCTACTTTGATAGAAATAAATGAATCATTATTTATTATCATTATCATTAATTATTCTTATTAGAAGACCAGACCAGTAACCCAGGAACTTGCACATAACCTACATCTGAGTGTCTCACAAAGAACTCCTGGGTTCTCTGCAAAAAGAATGCACCATTTCCTCATGAAGACCTTACATGAAGACACACCTGCATTACCAGCATCAGGTCTAGTGGAGCGAGTCATATTTGTACATGTATTTCCTGTAGGATGCTATCCCTCCCCTTCTTATCTTTTCAAGGAAGACAGCAGCCACCATGACAAAAAACCAGTATGATATTCAGACTTTCCAGTATGCAGCTACAGTAGAGAGCACAGTGGCCATTCAAATGGAAAAATAGAATGTACACAACCTGTTCAGAAGCTACACTCTGTAAAAGCTGGGCTTGGACAACCCTCTGCTCAAGGTAAATATAAAAGTGAAATACACTCTGCTACGATACCACACGCAGCTACTGCTGTAATGCCGCACTGAATGGCTAAGTAGAGACAATACATTTGTGTTGTTTATTGTTTCTGTAACTAAGCAACATGAACATTTTCTGCACTCATCTGCCTTAATAATAAAGGATATGTTGCACATCAGACATTTTAAAAAAGGGTTATAACATGGCTTAATTATATGGTACTCCTCTACAAAAATCAACAGAACATCTGAGAGCTTACTCTAGAGTCTTTGAAAGCCATCACTCTACATTCCCCAAATGATGATGTTAAAAGGAAAGAACAGAATCAATAGGCCAGCGTTAGGTACAGGGAAGATATTTTCATTACTCTAAGACAATAAAGAATAGTTGGGAATGTTTAAATACAGTTGTAAAAATTAATCCAGTACTAACTGAGGGGTGATCTCATTCATGTCTATAAATATGTGAGGGGAGGGTGTCAGGAGGATAACCTCTTCTCAAGGTCATCTAGTCATAGGACAAGGGGCGATGGGTGCAAGCTGGAACAGAGGAGGTTCCATCTAAATATCAGAAGGAACTTCTTCCCAGTGAGGGTAACAGAGCATTGGAATAGGCTGTCCAGAGGGGTTGTGGAGTCTCCTTCTCTGGAGATGTTCCAGACCCACCTGGATGTGTTCCTGTGTGACTTGGTCTAGGTGATCCTGCTGTGGCACGGGGATTGGACTAGATGATCTTTTGAGGTCTCCTCTGATCCCTAATGATTCCATGATTCTAACAGGATCAAGTACTAATTACAGTTACAAGGCACTCTTCGGAGAAAATTCTTGTTTGCTCTTCAGATTCACCGTGCAGCACTGGGAAAGCCACCTCAGCTGTGTAAGTCGTCACCTATCAGCAGAACTAATACAGTTGTGAGAGCTGCCCTACCAGGCAAGCTGTTTTTTTTCTTCTGCTGGAGTTTTGAATGCCGATCTCACAACTGTTTGTTTTTGTTTTCTCTCCCACTTTCCCTGAATAGAGACATCTAAAGAGGGTGCCTTTTTATGGCATATTAACATTGAACATGTTATATTAGCGGGAGTCAGAAAAAAAATCAACTTTTTTTCTCTCCTAACAACGCTGATAAAGGGATTGCTGTGTCTTTCTCCCTGCTGTGGACACAAGACTTTTAAAGACCTGCTTTTCCTTCTTCAATAGACTATTTCATTATTCTTTGTATGTCCTGCTGTCAGCTGCCAGACTGGTAAATGTTTCTGACTGTGGTTGCTATGCTTTCCCTTTTTCTGTTTTTCAAGTTTTCTTTCAGGGTTTTGTTTTTTTTTTGTATTTCCCATGGCAAAGACTCATAGAAAATTCTTGGCAACATCTAAATTGCAGATTTTAGGAACAAGTTAGTTCCACAGAAGCTCAGTTGGCTTCACCAAGACATTAAGTCACAAAATAAAACCAAGAGAAACAAAAAACAAACCCACCAAAAGGAAAACAAAAGGCATTATTTGGGGTAAAAGCAGCCTTGTGTTAATACATTATATAAAGTCTAAGAAAGAAAACAAATTATAGGCTACATCCAATGACTGGGGGGAAAAAAAGGCTACTGGAAACCCAATTGTTTTGCTGGGTTTCAGCTTTTTCCCCTTCTCTTTCTTTCACAGTGCAGCAAGAGTTACCAAAGAGTAATTCTACAGATAAGTCAGGGACATGCTGTTTTTCCACTTTCCCTATAAACCATTCCTGCCCAAGATCAAGCACAAGAACCCTTCAAGGACTGCAAGAAAGAGGCACTATAAAACAGAAAATAGTTGTAGGGTTCGAGCCTTATTTCTTTAGCATAGCCTTCATTACATGCTACGTTTTTTGTCTTTAACACATAAAGCTTCAAATTAAAGGTCAGAAAACACAGAGAGTCACGAAAAATGGCAAAAAAAATGCAAATGTAAAAACAAACGTTCTAAACAACATCTTGACTGAAGTGCACTCAATGCAATGTGGCAGATAACTTAAAAACTGTGCTACCCTTAATTAGGCCAGGAGTCACACAGGAAAAAAACTGAAGAAGTTATAAAATAGAAAAAGAATACACTTTGAATTAAAAAGAGTATGTAAAATGGGCCCTATGCAGAATCCAAGTTTGGAAGAGCAGTTATCTGAAAGCAAACCAACAGAAACTTGGTAAAAAAAACCTGAGTACTAATATATACCCTGAGTGTCTGCGAAGATTAGAACTGGGTTGGTTTTGGCTTTTTCCATAGCAAACATATTTGAAAACATATACAATAAACATCTGCACACTCCAATTTAACACAGATTATCAATTCTAAGTATCCTTTCCTGAAATGAATGGGACTTATTCTTCCTGTCTCTTGCTTTCAGCCTCTTTCATCAGTAAATCAGTAGCTGCCAACTTACAGCTCCTAAACTTATTACTTCTCCAGAATAATAAATACCCAACTAGCTTTTTATTCCCCTTCTGTCTCACTTGTGTAGGTTATTCTTGAATCCAGCTGAATAGCTAACTCTTGGCTGTGGGTGTTTCTGGCTACTTTCTGGTTTGGACCCATCTGCTCCATTTCCTGAAATGTAAGAACCTTCTGTTCCACTGAGGGGAAAATAACCGTCTAAGCCGAGGCTGGAATGCCATGCCTACTGTACAAATGTATGGCCGGCCTCCATCCTTCCCTTTCAGCTCCATTAGCTGATTATCTGCCGAGTAAAGTTGGCTACTTGTTGATAAGCTATAGAAACTTTAGTCCTCCCAATCTGTGAGCCAGCACAGGATCTAGTGAGGCTAGCTCTCCAGTTTCTGCTTGTGCCAGTTTATGCTTTCCAGTACCACACATAGCCCTTCGCATCAATGTTTTGAAACAATCTTTGTCTTCTCGGGTACCTCTGGCAATTAGAAGTTAATTTTCCTGTACTTTTGCATGCAAGGCTATTACTCTAATTCCTAGAGAAGGTACACGGCATCAAGCTGCCCCATATTCTTCAGATTTCTTTCACTCCTTATTCAGTGGGACAGAGAGGTACACCTCGAGGCAGTGTGTTCCTTCACATTTCGTTCTGTTCTTACAATATTTTTAAACAACCTGTATTTCCTAGACAGATAAAAACAATACTTCCACACATGGGTAAGAGGAAAAGGGCCCCCAAATTTAAACATGGCTCTTGTAATGCAACATGTATATGGCTAAAAGCAAGTTATACATTTGAAAGAGAATAGTTAATTAATTCATGGGATATGTTATGGCATCTCTCTATTTAAGGCATCTTAAATCACAGCCTACGTATGGGCCATCTTTAGGTTAATGTTGTTCTCCAAAACAAACTTGCTGAATTAATCCAAATTAATTACTGGAATTACAATGAGAAGGAAGAAGGTTGTGTTATTTGGTTTTCAAGATGTGGCATCTCATTGTGAGAGAACAAAGCAGAATGTGCCTACTGAAGTATTGTGTTTAAAGGATCTGATTCTCCTGGATAACATCCAGGTCTGAGACTTTGGTGTCAGCTTATTGCTAAAGGAATGTCAGATAATAAACCCCCTTTTGGTTCTGTACTAAGTAAGAGGTCCCCAGCCTGAAGCAAAAAACAGTCCTTTGACAAATCATCAGTAAAACATATAATACTAGAAGAAAATTTGTCTAATAACATTCAAGAGAAGCAGTTTGTCATATAAAGTGAAGTACCAGCACAAGTCTAAAACACTCGTGGAAAGACTTACACAAGCTATTACTGGTTATTGCAATCTAATCCGCATGCAAACCTTTAAAACTGTACTATTCTGCAAGTATTATAGGTTTCCTAAAATATTTTTGCTTATGTCAGTGTGTCTGTCACAAGAAATACACCTCACACGCTTATGTGGAGAATAGTTAAGAAGAGTACTAATCCGCAGGAAAGTGCAGACAGTGCATTAAGCATTTCTCACTTCCTCAAGTCGTTGCATGCATCAGTTGACTGGCTCACAAGTGTTCTGACATCTGGTTTCACTTTTAAATGTTTTGTTGTAGAGTTATTTTCCTTTTCAAATAAATACTTCAACTGGAAGCTACCTTTTTTCAAGCTTATTGTGAAATGTTTTGATTTATCATTTCAGCACGGAAAGTAGGCAAAAGTGTCAGACAAAAATGGGTTTCTGATTATTTTCGCTAAAGTGCTTTATTGGAACTAGATATACAGCATGCGCTGAATTAGGCATAAATAAAACAATCCCAAGCATATACATGAAACCTAAAGACATAATGAAGGCAGCCACATCTCTACTCCTGATAATCGCTCGTGCCTATCTATCTCAGTAAGACTCCATTTACAGAACCTCCGCTGCAAGGTTATGTAAAAATTGAAGCATGCACAAAAAGTTTGCCTAAATGACTTTTAAGGTTCTGCTTCTCTCTAGTGATGTCCCTCTGAAGCCACTATTTGCTGGTTAAAGACAGATTTAGAAATGTCAAGCTGTTGATGTCTAACAAAAATGTTAATCCTTTAGAAGACGAAGGTTAAGGAGGTGGAATCGGCCTCATGATTGCAGGCCTATAAAGAAGGAAGGTCTTGCCTTTCTGCAGAGACTCAACTCACAATAGTCTCATTCTAGCCAAAACTCATCTTCGAAGACTGTGTTTAGTAATCAGTAAATAACATGAGGACATGAGACTAAATCCTACTCTGTATATCCACACCTTTTCACCATAACTTGAATGGGCACAGCCTATGCGCTTGGAATGGTGTGAGAACCAAGGCATAATCCAGTCTAGACCAGTTTGCCTTTCAAACGGGTGATTCATAAAGCTGTAAAACACTAAGAAGCTATCAAGAGGAACATTTCTTTCAGAGACTGTAACATTAATGAGTTGCTTTTGTAAAGCCTGGTCTCTCATTTTATTTCCATTTCTATTCACTTCCTTTCTGTTAAGGGTTCTCTCCATGATACAGGGTGCATCCACCACTGATAAATGGGGGATACAACTGCTTTACAAACTACAAATAAAACCTCTCCCTTACACATCTGAAAGGTTCAGCTAAAAAAAGACTTTTCAAAGCACAATCTCTTGTTTTTTGTGTCGTTTTGGTTTTTGAACCTTGCAGGGCTGTTACCTGTCTGTACAAGTGAAAGATTTAGTTCTCAAGCAAAAAAAAAATGGGCATAGTGTCCAAAGAGTGCATGTGGATCTTTAGCATGCACAGCCATCCAGACCTTGGCCCTCTGCTTAAGTATTCTGTTGAAAATATGGCCCTCTGAGTAGAATCCAGCAAATTTATATAAGAGAAGCTAAGGACTCAAAAGGATGAAGTTAACAATACTGTACACTTTTTAATTCTCAGGATAAAAGACAAAATATAAGAAGATTTTGATTAATTAGATTAAAACAGTTCACAAATGGATCTCTATGAAAATATTTGAAAAGCTCTTCTCTTTCTTTACAGCGAATCATTTAAATTCTGATTCAAACTTCAAGCTTTCTTTTAAACAGAGCAAGAATATTTCAAAACACATCAGTACAAATGAAGATGAAAAGGGTTGGACATTGAAAATTTGAATATATCTTTTTCTCCCAAAGTTTGTTTTGACTCAAATCACATAGCTGCCTTCGGAAAAAGCAGATGTTATAGCCAGCTACCCAGGGAAGGGGATTTTCACTTTAGACCAGTCATCGTTGTACCCTAGCTGAGAACAGCAATACGCTTCTGAAGGACAAGTTTGGACACTACAGTCTTAGCCACTCTTGATATTAATAATCAATGACTTAACGGATGCAGTGATCTAATGGCATGACTGCTGAAAATCAAGCTATTTTTAAATCTCACTGGGATGACAAACTGCACAACTTCTATGCTTCACACTACTTTCTTTAAGCTTATATGAAAAGACAGTTTGATTACTATGATTTATTTAAACTTGAATCATCTATTCTTAACAATTAAGCTAAAATTTGCCATTTGTTTTGTGTACAAATAAAGAATAGCAACTTTTGAAATAAAATATCTGGCAAAATTAATTTCATCCCAAATTTCTACCACTAAACTGGGACCAATTTACAAAATATCTTAATGTGCCAGGTTGTTTTGGTTTGGATTTTGAGGGGTTTTTTTAGTCTGGGAAAAAAGACCAAATATGTGCTGTACCTCCTTCTCTCTGCTATAGATTTTTTAGCTAAAATAACACAGATCAGAAGTTTTCTATCCAGCATTCAGATTCTTGAAATTGCTAGGAACAAAACTCCCCAAGCACAGATACACAACATAAATGCACATAGGGATTAGATGTGCCGATCATTTTGGTTGTATGGTCACAAGCCAGGCAAAGTACATGGACTTTTACCAACATAAGGTACCTCAATGAATTTTCAGTTTCCTTCATATATCTCTGAGTTATTCATAGCCGTAAAATTTACTGGTCACAGCTTCAAATAGATGTGAGCTGTATGTATAATTCAAATAACAAGTCATACAGGCCACAATTCTCACCACAAATAGAGACAGAATACTGAAACGTCAGTGAAAAAGCCAAAGAGCTGTATTTTCAGCTTGCCTACTAGTTGATACCAGCACCGACCTAATAAGGACATCCAGAATTTTATACTTCTTTAAACCTTTGGGAAAGGTTTTTAAAACCTATATTGCCATCTGAAACTATTCATCCGTGCTTTCTTAATCCTTTCAAGTTGCCAGTCAAAACTTGTAATGGATGCACCATCTAGATGGCAAGGAATCATCTCAGACCTTAGCAGTTCTTAGGCAAACTAAATCACCGTGGTGGAAATCTTGGAAAGAGAGGGGTGGTTTTGTTTTGATTTCATACAACTGTATTAATGTTAGAGCACAAATGCTGTATTTTAGAAATATCTTCATAATTTTTGTCTTAAAGTGTGTTCAAATTAGAAGAGAACTGTAGGATGCTATCCCCTAATAAATATTGTGTTTCAATGCTAAAGGCTAATGGCAGAACATGCTACTTTCTGAAAGAAATCATAAAATCATAGAATCACTAAGGATCGGAAGGGACCTCGAAAGATCATCTAGTCCAGTCCCCCTGCCACAGCAGGATCACCTAGACCAAATTGCACAGGAATACATCCAGTGAGTCTGGAACGTCTCCAGAGAAGGAGACTCCACAACCCCCCTGGGCAGCCTGTTCCAATGGTCCATTACCCTCACTGGGAAGTAGTGCCTTCTGATATTCATATGGAACCTCCTATGTGCCAGCTTGCACCCATTGCCCCTTGTCCTATCACTAGATGATCTTGAGAAGAGCCTGGCTCCATCCTTCTAACACCCAGCCCTCAAATATTTGTAGACATTAATGAGGTCACCCCTCAGCCTCCTCTTCTCTAAGCTCAAGACACCCAGCTCCCTCAGCCTTTCTTCAAAAGGGAGCTGCTCTACTTCCTTCATCATCTTCGTTGCTCTGCGCTGGACACCCTCCAGCAGCTCTGTGTCCTTCTTGACCTGAGGGGCCCAGAACTGGACACAATACTCCAGATATGGTCTCACTAGTGCAGAGTAGAGGAGGAGAAGAACCTCCTTTGATCTGCTAACCACTCTCCTTCTGATCCCCCCCAGGATGCTGTTAGCCCTTTTGGCCGCAAGAGCACATTGGTGGCTTATAGTCATCTTGCTGTCCACTAGTATTCCTATATAGTAATTACTTCTTCATGTTCTTTCTTATAGGATTTCAGGGGTTTTTTTTTGTGGGGGTGGGGGGAATGGGGTACACACTCCCTTCAAATTCTTCACTCCCCTCTCCTTTTCTTTTCAAAACTTAAAAATTACAGGCAAGGGTGTTTTAGCAATTCAGCTTTAAAACACAATACTGGAAGCAAACAGAGATATTATATTCCTCTCAAAAATACTCAGCTTGAAAAAAATCCAGTTATTTTCACTCTTAGAATCCTAAGAAAAGAAAGAAGTTACAGCTGCTAGAACAAATCATCTGTAGCAATAATCACATTTGCAGATAATCTGTTTTCTACTGAACAACAGAAAATAGCAGACATCAGCCGCTTCTAACAGATTCAGCTGCTCTGGACCAGATTAGCAGCACAAAAAGGTAAGATAGCAAAACAAATCTAATTGTTAAGTGACGTGTACAGAAAAGCACACAAGTAATTTTACTCATGTGAGCCGTCTCCAAACTTAGAAGCTTTTTATTTGTTTATATAATAGTAACCAATATATTAAGAATAATGGATTCAGTAGAATACCCTTAATTCTTTGGGGACAAAGAATATGCTGGTTTCCAGGTTTTCAAAGACAGCTTCAATAAAAGTAGTAAAAATTTACCATAATGCTTTTATCATGCTTTGTATTACTACTGATGTGGAAACAGCCCATAAGGTCTAGGCACACCTGAGTGCTTCACACCCTATACATGGATAAGAGCATTTTTTCAAACAGACAGCTTTGATTTGAAGTTAAATATAAAATCTATCACCAGAGCTGTTCAAGGCTAATTTACACTATTGAAAGGTTTTCTGATCAACTAGTTGCATCTTGCATCTCCCTACAAGCAAACATCCCCCCAAAAAACAGAACAATTCAGCTAACTTCTCGAGTTTTCCCAGAACAGGAAGTATCACACCACCGGTGGCAGTAAGAACACATCTTGTAAGCAAAGGTTGTAAAGACCTAAAAGTTGACATTTAGGTGGTCATACTGCTCAATGTGATCACAGCAAATTCAGATTCTGCTAATGAATCATAGAATCATAGGGATCAAAAAGGACCTGGAAAGATCATCTAGCCCAATCCCCCTGCCACAACAGCAGGATCACCTAGACGAAGTCGCACAGGAACATGTCCAGGCAGACCTTGAATGTCTCCAGGGAATGTCTCCACAACCCCCCTGGGCAGCCTGTTCCAATGTTCTGTTACCCTCACTGGGAAGAAGTTCCTTCTGATACTGGTATGGAACCTCCTTTGTGCCAGCTTGCACTCATTGCCCCTTGTCCTATCACTAGATTGAGAAGAGCCTGGCTCCATCCTCCTAACACCTACCCCTCAAATATTTGTAGACATTAATGAGGTCACCCCTCAGCCTCCTCTTCTCTAAGCTCAAGAAACCCAGCTCCCTCAGCCTTTCTTCAAAAGGGAGCTGCTCTACTTCCTTCATCACCTTCATGTCTCTACATTGGACACCCTCCACCAGCTCTATGTCCTTCTTGAACTAAGGGGCCCAGAACTGGACACAGTACTCTCCAGATGCAGCCTCACTACTGCAGAAGGGGAGATCTGCTAACCATCCCCTTTCTCATAATGAAGTACATATTAGTGATAATGAGCTCTCACTAAACTTTCTGCTATTACCTGTTAGTGTAACACATCACTAAATAGCTGTCGCTAATCTAATGTATTGCTAGTTTGTGTGCAAGAGCTGCCAGGGATGTAGCCCAAATACTTAGCAGATTTTTGTATTAACTGCTCTTAAAAAGATCAATCATTCTTGTAAGGGGAAGAGAACCTTGACTAAAGACACGGAGAAGAGAAGACAGCAAAAATCTATGAACACTGCTTTCAAACAAGGTTCACAGCTCTGTAATATCCAGAACAAAGACATTTTGGAAAATAGTACCACATGATTCTAGAGAAATAAGAATCGTCAACATGTTCCTGACAGGTTTGAGCTCCTTTAGTGAGTTTGAAACTTCATTTTACCATCTTTTTTATTTGCCTTATCTCATAAAGAGCAAAACATTTCATTTTTTTCCAAATGCAGTGATTGATGAAAAATAGAGAAGTATTTTCTCTTCAAACATTTTCTTGGAATAGTTTTGCCTGTATCTTGTGTATTTCCATTTTAATCCCGATGTTGCTGAGTTGTGCTGAATATTTAATTTGTGCTAACCTGTCACATTTTTCCCCCCCATCTATATAGGTATGAATATTTATGAACGCAGCAGTGGCTGATCCACACCTTGTATCTTCTGGAAAACATATGCACACTGGGCACACGGGATGAGAAGGGAGGAAGGCTAGAATTTTTCTGTCTTTTGAAGACAAAATAAGCACTATTTATGAGAATAGCCCAAATGAAAAAGAACATTCTGTCCCTTCTAATAATTATTTTAAACATCCTGTCTAGAACCTCATAAAACCTCATTTCCAAGCTCTGGCATCTCTGCATGGGCACAGGTAAAGGAAGAGAGGGTGGTGAGTGGCATAGGAAAGGGCATTGAAACAAACAGGCACAGAGTGATCGATCACTGCTGTTTCTCAAGCTTGCTTCAAAGGACCAAAATATCTCTGTGATTCCTTTTAGGTATTTCTTGAAAGAGGAAAGGAATAACAGATAATCGATAAATCAATACACTTAACTTTCAGCTTCCATAGCAGGAGACCTGCTTCAGTAGTTTATAAACACCAAGGGCTCTGCAGCATGAAATGGGTGTCCTTCCTGCTGGTATTTCAAAGGGTAAATGTTCAGAACATCCTGTGCACTGGAGAAGAATTAATTCTTGAAAAGGTCGCCAGCCTCCTACAACTGGTTTGTTTGTGCCTATGCAAAGCATACAAAGACCTTGAAGGAATACTGCAAACACCTCAGAGACAAAGGGCTTTCTCAGAAGGTAGGTCCTTTAATGAATTACACTTGTAAAAACTTCCCGAGTTTGCTTCCTTTGAACCACTCTAAGTTTTACATTTTTTAGTTAATGTTAGTACCCAGGACACTTATAAATCTTAGAATGCAGGAAAAGACAGACCAGAAATAGAGATGAAATCCAGGTCACAGTGCAACCACTGTGTCTGTAAACCTACAAAACTCTGCCCTCAAACACTCCCCTTTGCCATAGACCCCACACTCTACTCTCCTATTTCACACTCCTCTATTTCATCCTCTTCTTTAAAGCCATCTATTTCATGTATGTGTAATGAATACATTTCAGAGAACACTCACGGGATATTGATTTCTTAAGTTTGTGATGAATACAAACTCACTATGATCCACTGAGTAGAATATGTGGGAAATGTTGTAAAACTTCTTTCAATGAGCAAAAATCTATACCACATCTCCAAATGATTCACAGAAATGACTTGTCGGAAATCTATTAAGTCCTCTAGCACAGCTCTCCAAGAACAGCATGTTTCCCCACAGAAAAGCTTTCGCTTCTTTATACACTCTGCTCTGAAGTACCTCAGTGAAGGCTGAGACAGGGCTTTTACCAATACATTTGGGAAAGTGCTCCACTGCATAATCTATTCTCGCTGTCAATCATTTTTTCTAATACTCAGCCAATCTAACTTTTCACTTTAAAAATCCCATAGCATTACTCCCCTTGTGCTTCTGTGCTTTAGCTGTTATACTTATCAAATATTTATAATTATTGTTAAGGAAAAAAGAAAAAAACCCAGACATTTTCCCTCAGCTTATCAGTTTCTATGCCTCGGTGCTGTCAGTCTCCCCCGGAGTGCTCTATTTTTCTGCACATTCCAAATAGAAATGAGTATTTGCTGTTCCTGGAAAAATCAGCTCATACACAAACTTCCTTCCCCCTCAAATCCTTTCCTATAACTAATGCCTAATTATTAATTATATGCTTTTTAATTGTAAAAAGTGGTTTATGTAATAGAGTTTTCCAATTAAGGAAAGCAAAGAAGTACCAGGTAGTTATTTTGAGTTAAATAACTAGTATATAACAATTCTGGACAGCTGGTGCTAGCTATACCTGATTATTAACAAACACACTGTATTAATAAAACACAGTGGGATCCTAGGTAACTTTTTCTAGCACCCTATCCAATCACAGCTTAAAAATCTCCAGTGATGGAGACTTTACTATGTCCCTGAGGAGGCTGTACTAGTGATTGTTTCCTCTCATTGCACAAAATTTTGTGCTTGTATCAAAATAAAACCATTCCTGGTGCAACCTGCAAGCACTGCTCCTCTTCCCCATGCTGTTCCTTCTGAGGAAAAAGCTCCTACCCTCTATGTTGATTAAGCACTGCAGTAGTATGATGAGGGCCCCCTGATCTTTCTCTTCCCCAGGGTAAAAAAAGACCCCACACTCATTCAATCTCTCCTTGCTGCCCTTGTGAACATTTTTGTTCAATACTTTGGCCCCTCTCTCCAGTCTTTCCACACCTTTTCTGAATATTGCAGACCAGAACTGGGCACAGTACACCAGACACTGTGTGACAAGTGCTGAGTAGAGCAGGACGATCACTATCTCTGCTAATAATACCCTTGTGGATGCTGGACAGGATCCAATTTGCCTTTACTTCTGCTGCAGCACACTGCTGACTCATATCCAGATTGCTGTCCACAGGAACCTCATGCCCCTTTCAGCAAGCCTGTTCCCCAGGGACCCCAAGCCTAGCCTCCATACTTTGGTTATGTTGTCCTAGATACAAGCCTTTATACCTGCCTTTGTTAAACTTCACACTGTTCTTTCAAGCCCATTCTTCCAGCCTGACCATGTCTGTCTCTAAGATTGCTCTCCTTTCTGACATGTCCATATCACCAACCAGTTTGTGTCATCAGCAAACACAGAAAGGGTGCTTTCCGTCCCATCACCTAGATCATTTATGAAGATGCTGCACAGCATGAAGCCCATTATAAAATCCTGGGGGGACCCTGCTTGTGACAGGCTGCCAAAGAAAATAAAAGTCGTTGATTAACAACTTCTGAAGGCAAACTGTTAGCCAGTTTCATTCCCCATCTCACAGACTCACCATCCACTATGTCTTGCCAGTTTATCCAGAAGGCTGTGGGAAAAAATGCCTGAGGGTTTGCAGAAGACCTAGTAAATAATATCCACTGTTGTTCTGTTTCTTACTCACTGTTATCCACCTCATGCAGGTTACACTTTGTTTTTATGAACTATTGAACATTTGGCAGACATCCCTATGAAAACCCTGGTGAAGATTGCACATTTCTCTGACTCTCCCGTTCATCACTATTGTGTTTGGCTTCATGTTTTAAGTATTCATGTACAGCGACTGGAGGAGAATTATGACTCTTGACCTGTGATCTAACTTTGAGGTTTGAGCTTCCCCATCAAAGCTGCTTTGAATGTTGACCTTTAATATAACGCCCCTTCAGGACAACTGCAGCATTCAAAAATTCATCTATTCCTAGCTCAAACTTTCATTTTTAAAACCGGCAGAAAAATACACTGTGCTCTAGCAAAGTACAAAGTGGTCCTTTTGCATTTTAACACTAATTTTCACTGTTCTTTACTCACTATAGTTATTTTCTTTTAATCCTGAAACTTACAGCTTTAAACTGATCAGTAAATTGCATTTCTTGCTACTGTGAACCCTCTTTTTGGTCACTAATGATACAGTACTCCAATTTTCCCCATTTTTCACTCACTTCCTTTCATGTCAGCAAGAAATGGACTCGGAATAACTCTCTTGGGATTCTCCGCTTTCCATTTAGTGAGGCTGACTCCACTATTAATCTCCCCGGTAATTTGCTGAATGCGCTACTCAGAGATGTAGGTAGCTAAGTATCTCCCGTGAGCATCCTTTGATATGGCATATCTTCACAAGAGACACAAATTCTTCAGTACCACTTGAGATAAGCCTGTTAGTCCAGTTTGTTTGCATTTCTTTACTGAGAGAGTGGTTTGGCACTGGAACAGGCTGTCCAGGGAGGTGGTGGAGGCTCCATCCCTGCAAGTGTTTAAAAAAACTAATAAATAGCTAGAGCACTTGAGACCATGGCCTGGGAGTTAGGGAGATGTTGGGATGAGGGCTGGACTTAATGATCCTGGATGTCCTCTCCAGTCATCATGATTCTTCACTGGAAAACTATTCAATAGTTTCCTAGCACTGCAACTCTCTTTAAGCACCTTGTCAACCCACTTACTTGCTCCATTTCCACTTGCCCTATATAAATTACATTACACTAATCTATACTGAGGTCCATTAAAAAAATAACATCACTAAGTTCATCTGAACCCGCTAATGGAGCCCACATACACTTCCACAGATAACTCTTGCTCTTTCTGGGTTTTTCCTGTGTGTACAGCCATGGTGTGTACAACCATGGTGCTTATCACAGATTCACTGTGTTTTCAGAATAACTCCATATTCTTGCTTTACTGTGATACTAAGTAGATACATCAAGTTACCTGATTGTAGTAAAATTTCCTTTACTGTATGTCTTGGCGACTGAGTGAGACCTAATGGCAACTGCCACAGGAAAACCATTTGTTAAAACACTGCCTCATGCACCCAAACATTCTACCTTTTTCTATAGCAGTGTTTATCATGACACTCCCTCAGGAAACCCAGATGTAGTCTTGATAGAAACTTGTACTTTAAAAGAAACCTGAACAGTCTAACTATCTCAGAAAAAATTCTTGAAGGCTCCTGGTGGATTATCATTTAACCATTAACATCGGGTAGTGAAACATGTGCAGAAGAGGACTATACTGAAAAATCTCTATGCAGAGAGCAAAGGAGAAAAAAGCATTAGAGAAGCTACAGAGAAGATCAGTAAGAGTGACAGTGAAAAATACTACGCTAGGGACAACTGTCACAGTGTAAAAGTATCTACATGGAGGGAAAGAATTAAGTAGGGCCCAAACATAAAGGAAAATAGTCTGCAGTGAGATTCATTTTGGTGTGAAGATATAACAGGGAGGCCACTTTGCTAATAGAAATGTTTTCTGCAAAATGAGCTGGATTCTATATTGATTATTTTTGTCGTTATAATAGCAATAGGTGGAACAGTTAAAAAATGTACAGTAGCTACTGTATTTGAGAACAATTACTTCAGCTAAACCCAGTGACCTATTTTCTACAGGAAGCCACAGTAGATTATCGGTGTTCCTTGGAAACTGTGACGCTTTCAATTAATAGAAGATTACAGAATAGGGGCAATCTTAAAGACAAGCGAGTGTCAAACTTCTGGTTAAATTTAACAAGGATATAAATGGCTACATAGCTACAGATGTCACCACGCTTGCTTAACATTAAGCCCCCTAAACCCTCTAAAATCCTCCAACCCCTCTGAAAACGCACAAACATATCCTAACCCTTCCCAAAAACTCCTCAACCACCCCCAAAACCTTGTCCCCAAAAGGAATACCTTCCAGAAAAGCTGCACAGCCTCCCCTGCANAAAACCCCTACAGTTCTAACTGAAAATCCCAGAATAGGGAATCCCCACAACCACATTCCCATAAATACCTTGCCAAAATCCCTAGACTATCTCCAAAAAAATCCCCTAACCCCCCAAAAAACCTTTAAAGCCACTCCCCAAATACCCAGACTCCCAGACATCTATCACTATTGACTACTCAGAACCCATTAATTCTTCTGCCACAAGATAATCTACTGCTTAACAAGATCTGTAGCTCCAGTCATCCAAGAATTCCATGGCATTTTGCAACCTGTAATTATCCTCTCACACACAACACACTGCATGCATCATTACAAAAGGAGCTACAATCAAGCATTATAAAGCCTTAGGTCAGGAAAAAAGGCTGCATCCAACAAGTGCCTAGCAAACCACTCTTACATGTAGATATTTCAAGAACAGTAACTAATTATCACAGATTCACAGAAGTGACACAGAAGTGTCACAGCCAATCTTTTGTTAAATGCCTCCAGGGATGGGGACTCCACCACCTCCTGGTGCAGTCCATTCCAGTGTCTGATCACCCTTTCCATGAGGAAGGGCTTCCTACCATCCAACCTAACCCTCCCCTGGCAGCTTCAGACTCTTCCCTCTTGTCCTATCACTGGTTGCCTGGGAGAATGGCCCAGCCCCAACTTGTGTACAACTTCCCTTCAGGTAGTTCTACAGAAGCATAAGGTCCCTCCTGAGTCTCTTCTTCAGGCTAAACAATCCCAGTTCCTTCAGCCTCTCCTCATCAGACTTTCCTTCCAGTCCCTGCCCCAGCCTCATTGCTCCTCTGGACCCACTCCAGCCCCTCAATATCTTTCTTGAAGTGAGGGGCCCAGAACAGCACACAGTACTTGAGGTGAAGCCTCACCCGTGCTGAGTACAGGGGGAGGACTATGTTTCTCGTCCTGCTGGCCACACTACTGCTGATCCAAGCCAACAAGACAGATATGTAAGTTCTAGATATGTAGGCTCTAGGTTCCTCATGACCATACAATGCTTCCTTAAACACAAGCACCTCATGTATGTATCATAGGAGAAAATGCTCCACCTTCTTCATTATTAAGATGCTCTTTGAGTGAGTCATCTTCTGTGATGAAGGCAGACTTGATTCTGCACTGCTGAATTCAGTGGAAGCCTCTCCATTTTTGTGCAAGCAGGGCATTATAGAAACCACAGAAATGCCTAACAGATGATAATGTCAGGTAGAACTTGTATCAATAAGAACAATTCCTGGGTTTATATGCATAGAGCCTCTGCCTGTCCTCTGCTAAAGCTCCAAGTCTACCAGCCAGCAACCGAATTTTCTTACAAAGCACTCACTCTCAATAATACTAGATTCCCACACATCTGCAATATGAATCAATCAGTATAAATGAGCCAGCTTCTCAGCTTTAAAATAAATTCAGTACAAGAAGTCCTCTTTACAAACTCTGGAGTGAAGGATGTTGGGTTTTCAACATCTTCCTGATACCTGTGGTTGACTTAATTGACACAATGAAAAAAGATGACAGCATAGTCGATCCTATTGCACCCAAGGTTCTGCAAAGGACTCCTTCCCTGGGAAACGTTGTGGGGTTTTAGCATTGTTGGTCTGGTTCTTTGTTTGGTCTTTAGTATGCAGCGGTCTGCAGAGCTAGTGCCAACACATAAACTGCATCAAACTCTGCTTTTTCTGAGGCATAAGATTATCACTCCCTTAGACAAACAGCTACAATATTATGTCATACTGC
This sequence comes from Upupa epops, assembly GCA_013397515.1. Lineage (NCBI taxonomy): Eukaryota > Metazoa > Chordata > Aves > Bucerotiformes > Upupidae > Upupa > Upupa epops. The sequence continues at coordinate 416,410 of VZRI01004768.1, forward strand.
ACAATATCATTACAAAGAGCAGGATCTTAGAGTATCTGCTTTCCAGACTCGCCCATAAAGCATCCTGTATTTAAATAAAATTGGTTGTTCCATTACACAGAAATATTTTAGCCATAATAAATGCTATTATTTCAGTAGCATTTGTGCAGAAAGAGAAGTATTTGTATAAAACAAACTCTATGACCATGATCTAAATATGAATCATAACAAGAGACTTAAGATCTAGTGCGCACAAATGGTACCAGATTCAATTATAGAAGTCCTGTGCATTTGGACTACTCCAATGCGTTCATTCCCAGGCCTCTGACAGTAATACACCGTCTAAACACATGGAATTGGTTCTTTTTAGAATTAAATAATTATGCTGTGTATGGAACTCTAAAAAACTCTTCTGCTAAAGCTGACATCCACTCTCAATTCTGGTTTATTTTTGTGCTTTTATTTTTTCTTATAAGCTTTGAATTTCTTCTCAGAGCCTGCTCTTGCAATGAACTGTATAAATTCATCAGAGGGAACCCTGAAGTGGACAATTCCTTTGTCTTTAGCTCATATCTAGGTAGTTAAAAAGCATTCATCATTTCAAGCTGACTGCTAAACTAGTAAGTGAATGAACATTCTGCAGGCCTGATTGCATGCCAGAACTAAAAGATCAGCAGCAATAGCTTGCAGCAGCAACGCCTGTAAGCTACTATTTTTGTAGCAAGAATTCAGTAAGGGAAAGTCAATACCACAAAGTGAAGCCAGCAACACTGACCTATTTCTCCATGCCCTATGCTTCCTTACAAAGCCTCTAACTCCTCGTCTTTCCTCCTGCAGGTATTACATGGCACAAGAGCACCCCAAACATGGAGACAGTAGGAAAAGAAGCAAAATTGGAAAGATAATGAATACTCTCAGCAGACCAAATATTCTTCTTAACATTTCCTTTTTGAACTCTACAGAAGCAACTTCTTTTGTACAGCTGATAGCAGCTGTCTGTTGCCACTAGCCGGAATTCTTTGAACCAGTATCAATGACCAACTAATGATGCTTAATAAGGTTGTGCCACTAGCTGGAATTCTTTGAACCAGTATCAATGACCAACTAATGATGCTTAATAAGGTTGTGCAGAGGAACCTGTACTTATCCTGATACAGGCTGAATTTCCTCCACTTTTCTCCCCCCAAGAATAAAATCCATGAAGAATTTTACATTAAGGAGTTAAAAGATTTTGATGTAACAAAGGAAATGCCTCTAAGTTGGGAAAATTCTATATTTAGTTTCCAATTGAGCTTTATGTTGTCATCTTATGCATGAAAGAGTATTTTATGAGTATCATACTACATAGATTTGATTTACGAGTGAAACAACGATCAGTTGGGCAGTTCTTCACTCTCCAAGGTCTACATTTCCATCTTCAATACAATTTGTTGCCATGAAAGTTTTAAGCAGCATAGGAAGAGTTTATGTGTCAAATAATAGATATAAGTATATAGTATATAAGACATCTAAGTACAAAGTTCCTACTACTAATCTGTGTATCAAGTTTGCAGCGTTGGATATATAACAACGCAGATATTTCTGGGAGGTAACTCAAATGTAGTCTAGGAAATATTGCTGAGTTCTGCCTATGGGAACACAAAAATCTATCTGACATAACTAACTACCACCATGCTTTGCATATGTATTTGCATAGATGAGTGCAACGTGGCCATCAGATGAAGGTGTTGGCAAAAATGTTGCTGCTGTTCTCAAAGTCTATAAGATTTGAACTGCTCAACACCTGTCTTTCAGGCCATATCTACACATGTGCTTTTCACAGAAATCTATGATCAATGAAACACAACCTCTTTAAAACATTTTATGAGACTCTGCTTGCTATCACTGAAGTAAACAACTCCATTGAGTAGATAAAAGCTACATCTTTCTCTCTCTTCTAAACAGGCATATAGTGAAATTATAACCAGGCCACTTAGATTCACAGAATCATGGATTCATAGAATGGTTCAGGTTGGAAAGGACCTTAAATATCACCTAGTTCCAATCCCCCTGCCATGAGCAGGGGCACCCCTCACTAGACTAGGTTGTTCAAGCTTCCAGCCAATCTGGCGCAGAACATTTCCAGGGAGGAGGTCATCCACAACTTCTTTGGGCAACCTGTTCCAGGGTATCAGCACCCTCATTGTGAAGAATTTCCTGCTGAATTCCAGTCTAAATCTACCTTCTTCCAGCTTGAATGCTTCCAGAATTTGCCCTGATCCTACCACTCCAAGCCCTTAGAAACAGCACCTCCCCAGCTTTCCTGTAGCCCCCTTCAGGTACTGGAAGGCTGCTCTAAGATCTCCCCGGAGTCTCCTCTTCTCCAGGGTGAACAGCCCCAACTCTCCCAGCCTGTCCCAGTAGGAGAGGCGCTCCAGCCCTCCACTCATTCTCCTGGCCCTCCTCTGGACACATTCCAACAGTTCAACATCTTTACAACAAGTCATTGCCACAGCCCAAAAGTTTGAACAAGAAAGAATTCAGGTTTTTTTTCTTTCTCTGTCTGCTGATAAAGCTTTTATCTTCTCCCCTACAACCAAGAAAAATATATTACACAGAACTTCCATTCCAAAAACATTAAGCCACAGAACAATATGCCAGAGACCTCTCTCTTTTTATGTTATGTGAAATCAGGACTACCTTGTGAGATACAGCAGCACTTCACTCCCAGAAATCTAATTTTAACTAGAATTATTTGTGTTTTAGTATTACATTTATTCTCCATTAGCTACAGATACTACTGTTATTAAAAATTTAGACTAGATCTTCATTTTATTCCACTATACATTTAATATAGTGGAATAATATAGTCCCCAACATAAGAAAGACATAGAGCTTCTGGAATGGGTCCAGAGGAGAGTAACTCAAATGATCAGAGTGCTATAGCAACTCCCCTATGAGGACAGGCTAAACAAGTTTGGGTTGTTTACTGTGGAGAAGAGCAGGCTCCAAGGTGACCTTAGAGCAGCTTTCCAATATCTGAAGGGAGCTACAAGAAAGCTGGGGGAGGGCTTTTGACATGGGGGATAGTGAGAGGACAAGGGGAAAGGGTTACAAACTTGAAGAGGGGAGATGGAGGTTGGACATGAGGAAACAATTCTTTGCTGTGAGGGTGCTGAGATGCTGGAACTGGCTGCCCAATAAAACAGTTTCCCCATCCCTGGAAGTGTTCAAGAGCAGGATAGATGGGGCCCTGAGTAACCTGATCTAGTGAAAGTCCCTGCCTATGCAGAGGAGTTGGAACTAGATAATCTTTAAGGTCCAACCCTGGCCATTCTAGGGTTCTCTGAATGCCACTGTATTTATTGTCATTGGATGCACCAAATCCAACGAAGCACATAGATGCTAGCATACCCGAGTAATTCAATTAAAAAACGTAGAGTATAAACTCCCATGTTTTCTGGTGGTTTCCAGTGAGTCAGATAGGTAGATTTTACTATCATCTCTAAGATTAATTTTAGCGAAAAGGTACTGCACAATTCAGGAGGAATATTTGAAAAGACCGTGATTTTATGTAACACCAGAGTAGGAGTGATAGTTCAAATAGATCATTCCTGTTCCTCACTCTTTAAACAAAGTTTTGCATTTTATTTCAGAGGGATTTCAAAGTCATGCAAAGTAATTTTCAGATTTACACAGTGAGATACAAGAAATGCAAACTTTTTTTTATTGGTGAAGTCATAGGGCAAGTATTGGGTTCAGTATTGGGCATCCTTATGCAAGAAAGACATTGAGGTGCTGGACTGGGTCCAAAGAAGGGCAATAACATTGCTGAAGTGTCTGAAAAACAAACCTTTTGAGGATGGGCTATGGAAGCTGGGACTATTTAGTTTTAAGACAACAAGGCTGAGGAGAGACCATATTGATGTCTGTAACTACCTGAAAGAGTAGAGAGGTGGGGATTGGTCTCTTCCTACAAGTAAGGGCAATAGGAGAAGAGGAAATGGCTCAAGTTGCACCAGAAAAAGTTTAGGTTAGACATTAGGAAAAGGGTCATCAGGCATTGGAACAGGCTGCCCAGGGAGGTCCCTGGACATATTTAGAAGTCATGTAAATAAAGAGCTTAGGACACAGTTTGGTAGTTAGGTCTCTACCAGTTGGCAGTTAGGTCTTTTCCAACCTAAATGATTCTATGATAATAATGCTTACACTCTTCAAATCAGGAAGCTAGGAATACCACAGAAAGTGTTAGTTTCTCCTAAAAACAGGCTAGTGAAATGACAGTCAAGAAATTCGACTCTTAATGAAAGACAGAATGAGCTACAATCTTCAGTAAAAAAGCCATAAAGATAAAAATGTAGCAATGAGAACACACCTATGCCTATCGTGTGGTTTCAGAAAATCCTGCTATTGCAATTCCAATTTTTATTTTCTTTCTTTTCTCTCATCCTCAGTATGATGCCCGACTTAGTGGTAACACAAAGGGGAAAGAAAAAAGATGCAAGCCATGTTCCCACTGTGTTCTGAAGTCCCAGCACTCACTTGACGTTCCTCATTCAAAAGCATCATTATAACTCAAACATTTATCTGCAAACGGGCTTCCCTACAAAAGAATCCTTTTTGGTTCAATATAGAAAACTTTAAAAAATTCAGCTCATTTGTATGCTAAACCAAATTAAAGGGTGATGTTTCTTTGTAAAACGACATCATTCAGATTGTGGATGGGTTTTAAAATTGTAACTAGTGTTAAAAATTACCCAATGTGTACCTCAGATTGATCTGATTTAAAGCAACTAATTGCTTTGATTTACTATGAAGGACAAAACATTATAAATTAGGTGATATATTAACTGGTATCTAAACAAAACACCTCCAAAAAACTCCCCTGTATTTCAGGAATTTCTAGTCCAAGTTTTTATTTAAGAAATAGAACTTTCAGACATATCACCCATAAGTTCCCTCATTCCTCACCTTGAGTGAGCTGTGTGACATTAAAAGCACCTGCTATGAACTACAGGTGCAGTGGTTCAGCCAAATGACCATAAGAACCAGCTGCATTAATTACATCTGGCATAATGGCACTGGTATCTCAATGTCATTCTAGATTTAAAATAGATCAACTCAAAATATTTCAATGGAAATATCTCAACAGCAGGAAAAAGTTATCAGAATAATAAAAATCATCAAGAGGTAGTGATTAAGAAGCAGTACAAAACCAGTATAGATATGCAAGAAGTTTGTAGGTAGGGAAATTTTCATGCCCAGTCCCTTCGAGTATCACAGGTATAAAAAAGGATCAGAAATATTAGGAGAAGCAATAGGATGTGATCAGTGGGTGCCACCACCATTCCCAGCAGACATCGCAATAACGGATTGCCCCTTTCAGAGGTACGCAAAGGCACAGACTGTAAAACCACCAGTTTTTCTGGGTGTCAGCTTTTGAATTCTCAGGTCTGGTGGCTCACATAAATCCAGAATAATGACAGCAAATTACCTCGCAGAAAAATGGCTGTAGTTAGGTGTCTGGCTACACTCCCATCTGTAACCTCACATCCACTGATCTTGCGCGTAACAGACAGCTGCTCTCATGCAAATACACTCAAGGAAGCAAACAGCTATTATAAAACATCAATAGAGAATGTACTGACAGATTTTGTCTTGCTTTGAAGGAAAGAATATAAGACAGCTAGCCTTCCTCATATACTGAAGGGGAAAATTCAATTAATATTACACTACAGGAATCACTGGAAGTAAATTACCAGGAAAGGCTTTTTTTTCCAAGTCTTTCCTACATAAATTGCAGGAACACGTATAGAAAACTGTATGGCATGTTCAGAAGAATACATACATGGTACTGTTTTGTTCATTTGAAAAACTTAACATAAATAGGTAATATTTTTAAATACCGTCTAAAATTTTGACACGAACTCCCCAGGAGTCTGCTTTCACTCCACCAGTCGTTCCCATGACATCTGCAGGAACTCAATATAATGTAATTGAAAAAGGGTTGCTTTGGTCTTGGAAAGTCAGATGAACCCTCAGATTTTCTTTGTATGCATGTGAGAATTCAACATTTATCAGGAAAAGCCTGAAAGAAACCTTTCACAGTTTAAAAAAAAATATTGCACAAAAAAAAACAAGCAAAAAGGCTTCAGAGGCTGAACGCTTTCTTCAATATTTATTCAATAGGGTCAAAAAGAGAAAACAACTATAAGGAAAAGAAAAAGAAAAACCCTCAAGTCAAGTTTCAAACAGAAATCAGTGTCATCATTTCAATACATGAAACCTACCACCCACAAATGCACACTATTCTTCTCCTATAGCTCATTTTTACCCTTCAATACCTTTCAACAGACAAGGAAAAAGATGCTAGAAACACATTGCTTGTTCAGAAAAACAACCTTGCTCTCTGTCAATACTAGTTCAAGGTTTGTGCTCTTGCTCACCATAAACAAATAGCACCCCGTCATTAAAAAATCCATCCATTTCACCAGGTGCAATTTCAGTGTGACATACAAGAGGCCTGCACTTCAGCCTACAAGAATTAAAGGTGTGGAAATAGCAATCATCATAGTTGATCCTCCCTCCTTTGTTCCGGAATTAGTGAGCAAAAAGGAATAGAACAAACTAGCTTCAAAGGGCTGATTCACTTTTGAAGTCTTTTAAAGGGTTATAAACAACAGACACTGATGCTTTTTCTTTGTAGGGATAAACAAACTCTACCATTTCAAACTGAACCTATGTTACCTATAGTGAACAAAGGATAAGTGAAAAAACCTTAGTGGGCACCATTACAAAATAGGAGCTGGGCACAAATACAGACCGTATGGTTTCAATATGTAAAGCTAGATAATATTTTAAATAATATCTTTTATGTTCACCCACTGTATGTCCCCACTTAAATGTGCAGTGGGTTTACGAGTGTTTTCTGTCATCACCACCACACTCCAATGCAATATCTGTACAACTCTGAGACGAAGGAGATTTCATACACCATCCCACTATTTGGATTTACTAGGCCCATGTCACTTTGATTGCACTTAATTTGAGGTTCCATTTATTAATGGCTTTGTTATTCTTTGTCAGGCCATTTATTCTGCAGAAATCCCGTGGCTTTACTTGGTACGCTCAGTTTTCAATCGTAAAGCAGTATAAATAACCAGAGGCAAATGCGTGCATGAATTGTTGTCATTCTAATTCACAGCAGCAGCACAAACAGAAAGAATTCAAGGATAAAAGAAGTTAAGGCACTCATTTAACGTGAATGAAGGGGGACTTCATCCATAGTGATCTCAGACCAACTGAAACTGTCTGCATAATTAGCGGAGTGTTGTCTTGGGAAAGGAAAAAAAGGCCATAAAATTCTATATGTAAAGGTCTTTATTTGAAAAAAAGTGTATCATGATTTTGCTTCAAAAATGTGTTTAAAATTCATCTATTTATTGTAAAAATAAACTTTAAGAAATAAAGTTTGCATTCATTTTAGAGTTTTCAAATCTGATTGTGAAAAGAGCTTGCTCCCCAACAGTCATTTCTGATGGTAAAACCAGAAAAAGGACAGGACCATTAAAAATTTTAGCTATTAAGAAGCATTTCATTATTCCAGCATTATTTCTTCTCTTTATTTCATAGATGAAGAAAATGAAACATCCCTAGAAAAAAAGTGTATGCTACAGCAGGCTTCTTAATAGGAAATCTTTCCGAGTATGCTAACAAGTTCATCACTTCAAGTCAGAACATTTTGTACACAGCTACTTACAGCTAGCCAGGAATGGAATGATACAGCTGGGTGAATATTAAAGCTTAATACTTACGTGGAAGTCACAAGGCAAAAGACTGAACCAGCCCTGAATGCAGGTTTCTCTGTCCTCGTGGTCTTGGCCATTAGTCATGCTTTTCTTAGCACACTTGCATTACCCTCACGAACCTGAATTCCACACAGCACTGTGATTTCAGCTGGATAGAGGGACAGGCGGATAGTCTCAGAGAATAAACAGGTGATGACTATACTCACCCAAGGTGATAGAAGTGTTTTTTCTTTCAAGGAACTGAACCTTGTGTCCCACATTCTGAATACATGTTATGCCCATGCTTTTACAAGAAGCATCTATCACAAAATCAATGAGAAACCAGCTTTACCCGCAAAGCCTATAGAAGCACACCTTTCAGGGCAGAAGGGTGAGGCCACACAGGGAATCCTATGGTCAGTCAACAGCACATAAAGTCCATAATGAGCTCTTCAATCACGTTACAATTAAGAGCTCAGTAACAAAGTCTAAGTTCTCAAGGAAAAAAACCAGAACACTTAGAGAACCTTAAGTCAACTTTCAAAATCTCTTCATGGATAGATACCTGCTGACCTGCAGATTTCAGGATTGTAAGTTTAGAATTACCTAATATACTTGTAACTGGCCTAATATTACCATGAAATAAACACAAATGAAAACATTTATGAGAGAAAGAAGCAGGAGGACTACCAGAGAAATAGTTAAAAGAACACCTTGCCTGTTAACACTTGTTAACAGTGTTAATCAAGAACACTGCTTCTGGGAAATGGCTCCCATAACTCTGATCCCAGCCACAAAATAGAGAAGAAGGTGTTTGAGTCAAGACAAGAATGGCTGTGCTCAGACAGCAGCACTACACACGCAACCCGTCAGCAGACTGCAATCTAACAAGCAGGCAGATGGCGACATGAGTACAGCATTACATTATGTACCATTCATCTTCCCATTAGCCAAACAAGGAGAGACATATTCCTCACATACCCTTCAAGCAGAAAACATGTAAGAGCTGTGGCTCCTTGTTTAAGAGCTATGGAGACTGAAGTAATCAAAAATCTGAAGTAGTGTAACACTTGCATAACTGATGACTTAAAAACAGGAGAGCAATGAGTCAGTCCAAGGCTGAGGCAAAGATTGCCCAAGTGAGTACTTCACATCCAGCATTCCCTTGGATTTGTGCTGAGCAGTGCAAATCCAGGTCAGACCACTTACTGTTTGGATAAGTTGATGTCAGCAAGTGAACAAAATCTATGGGAGTATAAGTGTGACCCAATGCTGAAATAATTTACTTGGATATACTGCTAAAAAAATACAATAACAAACCCAAAACTTTCCCCCCCCTCAAACACTTGCATAGTTCTGTTTAGATACTTCAACTTCTTGATTGGTATTGATTACAAATTAGCAAAGTCTTGGATGAGTCTACAACAGTAGAGCCTCAGTGTTTTACACTGAAGCCCAATGATTTAATTACAAGCCCAAAGCTCTTGTCTGAAACACTGTCTAAGTAGATTTTATAGGCATTCCCTGTACTGTACACGAAACATGCTCTTTATTTATTCATTTCTGTCATGCCACAAATATCCTGAACATGTGACACAGACAAGAAGACTGGAACTTGTCACTGCTAAAATCATTAGAACATGACTTCTATTGTTTTCTTTCACTTTTGACCACTCAGTGTTACAAAGGTCTGATAAATGCAGGAAGCAGAATTCCAGGCTTAGACAATGCTAGTAGAGGGCATTAAATAAATAGAAATTATTGCTAAACAGGAGAAAAAAAGTTATAAGGATTTTGAGGGAAAGCAAACAAAATTAACTGCAATTATAAGAAAAAGATTTGGAGGTGAAGGTCTAAAGCAGTTTATAAAACAAATGGATCCAAGAGATGTGTCACACATAACTCTGTCTAAAAGCAGAGAGTATACAGATCACATTTGTTTTTAAGGCCATAGCTGTCAATACCACCAACGAATTCTAGCTCTGGGAGTGTAGAAGGATTAAAAGACAGCCCAGCTGGGTAGGTCACTGAGGTTAATATAAAAGTGAAATACGATATATTCTTTGAGCTAAGCATTAAACCTCACAACTTAGCAAGCCCTTTCGTGTTTACGGTTAATAAAGTTGTCAAAACACAGTATTTCACCGCCTGCTTAAAACAGTTTCGTCTTCAGCATAGATTATTCCTCCCTATGTTGTATTTTAAACAGGAGCCTTCATGTAACTACATTAAGCTTCTAATATACAGGAGGTTTTAGCCTGTTGTTATAAACCAAAGGGTATCCATTTCCTATTTATTGTTCCATAGGAATTCAGAGACTTCAAACATGGGAATCCACCCGACTGTGTGATTATAAGCATTATAAGTGTGGTGTAACTGTGCAAGAGCTCTTCCTTATCCTCCACAGAATGCCCAGTGAATGCAGTGTTGTATGTGGGGATGACTTAAATTCATCTGCACTATAAGACTATTAGAAAGCAGAGATCAAAGATACATAGCTATTTCGATAAAAGAAGCAGTAACACAGGCTTTTCACAGCTCACAGAACTAGTCAAAATGACTGTAAAAGGAAAGCTCTTCCCAACTAGAATTCCTCCTTTTCCCTACGCTTCCATGGGTGTTGTCTTTTTCTCAAATAATGCTCTTAAAATGAAGAAAATATATTTTAAAAAGCATCTCTCCTCCCCTCAAGGTCTCTCGTTTTAAACATGTTTATAAATAAAAAAGTATAATCTAAATAGCCACGAAGCAGCTCATAAAATAGAGCCTGCTCTCTAGCAAAATAGTATTTCAAAGCATGTTGTCACACCATGCATACAAACTGCAGAAGATGCATAATGCCAAAACATGACCTTTTCAAAAGGAAAGATGGATGGAGACGTTTATCCTCCCTGCTTACACTTTTGCTTTGTATAGCATCTCCACATGAAGTGCACACCCTTTCCAACTCCAAAATAAACACAATTTAGTGTCTGTCTTCCCACTACAAATGGTACCTATTTTTTCTTAAATGCAGTGCATCATTCTCATGATGTTGCTATTGTACGAAGGATACCTTCCTGACCTTCAGTACTGAAGTCCTATTTGAACTAGTTGAGATGTCTTCATCCCAGTGTTAGCAAAACTTGGCCTTTTATCTGATTTTTCACTCAGATACTGAAATTGTTCCTCACAGATTAACACATCAGCTTCTCCATTTGTTCAGTAACACAAGATTTATTCATCTGTTATCTCTCATTCTGTACTCCTGAGTCAATTGGGAGAGGACCCTGAGTCCATAGATGTCCAGGCAAAAGTTTGCAGACACAACAGATACTAAATACAGAGAATATATATTGTTCATATGTAAACTAAATATCTGAGGGTGGAAAGAAGTGAGAAACAAGATCAGTGAGCTAAAGACTGCACAGAAAAATGAAGGAATATTAATAATTAAAGGAAACCCAAATAACCCCAGTATATGAGGCAAGGCAGTACAGATGCTGAAACTGTGATTTTAGAGGCAGATGGAGGCTGTCAGAATTAGAACAGCTGTAGAGAGCTGATGACATTAAATTAGCATTAGAATTCAAGCATTAAGAGTTTTCTTAAGGAGTAGAGTTTGTTATCAGAATGGAAGGTGGACAGTAACCATAAAATTAAAAACCAGAACTGCACAGAGCTGAAAAATATGTTCATTTAAAACCAATTAAAGGTAGAAAATTGCAGAACTATGCTTATACTCTTATTTAAAACCATGAATCTCTGTTAGGTCTTAAATGCTATTGGAAAAGAAATCCTTTTCCTCAAGAGAAGCAGTCGCATCCCACCTACAGCATTTCTTTATAGGTTTAGCCAACATGAATGGGGAATTTTACATTGTTTTGAGACACGTAGTATCTCAACATTTTCAAATTATTTCAACATTTTAGCCTTTTAGTTAGAAAAAAACACTTCTTAAAACTTCCTGTTCCAGGAGAACTTTCCACTGCTTTTGAAAAAACTCCATTTCTGTTCAACTTTAGGTAGCAGCACAAGCTGTTTATTCCATCAAACAAAAATCCCTCAATTTGCATCAAGAGTCAATCTGGAGAGATCCAAAATAGCTTCTTTCAATAAATACACTCGCAGTGTAGCTGCACAGAGTAGCGACGTGCAAGTTACAGTAATGTAGAAGCACAAGAAATGTGAACATTCACTGGCAGTACAGTCATGTGTCCTGACATTTCCAAATACATTCCTATAGATCCTGTCCTCAGTTTATCCACTGCTATGGGTTGGGAAATCAAAGATCACTTATTTCACTACCTATTGAGATGTATCTTGAGCTTACCAACATGATACACCATTTGGATGTAGGCTTTATCATCTTAAGATCTAGCTTGGAGAAGAGGAGGTTGAGGGGTGACCTCATTCATGTCTATATATACGTGAGGGGTGAGTGTCAGGAGGATGGAGCCAGGCTCTTCTCAAGGTCATCTGGTGATAGGACAAGGGGCAATGGGTGCAAGCTAGAACAGAAGAAGTTCCATATAAATATCAGAAGAAACTTCTTCCCAGGGAGGGTAACAGAGCATTGGAACAGACTGCCCAGGGGGGTTGTGAAGTCTCCTTCTCTGGAGACGTTCAAGACCTGCCTGAATCTGTTCCTGTGTGACTTGGTCTAGGTGATCTTTCAAGGACCTTTTTCATCACTAATGATTCTATGATTCTAAGATCCAGAGAAGGTCAAATATAGAATTTATGTAAAATCTTTGTATTCTGAGTGATGATAAGCAAATCCAATTCATGGGCTGAGGCTGTTCCAGCCAAGAGACAAAAGAAGCGAATAAGGAAGAAAGACTTATGGCTTGGCAAAGAAAACTACAACAGCTTTAATGAAAACAATTATAGTATGAAATATATACAAAACCAATACTGAACGGATCACCCCTGCTGGCAAGTACATCACCATGACCACTTGGGATGCCCTAGAGTGGATGCAGTGGCAGACAGGAACTGAAGGCATGAGCTGGATTCAGCAATGAATTGAGATCAAAGGCAAAATGGACAGAGTCTTCAGATGCTGTCCAAGAGGGAAACGAGCCAAAAAGAGAAGTGGAAGAGTGCTTTACATCAAATAAAAACCGTATGGGATAGAATATCCTGTTGGTTAGTTTAGGGTCCTATCTGCTCCATCCTGCCGATACAGCCTCTCACTTACAGCACACCAGCATGGGACACGAGATTTAGCAGTGAGCTTGGTCTCCATAGGAGCAAGTCTAAACAAGAGCCTTTCTGCACACCAACCCTTGGTAGTAACAGTAAGCATGAAGTTCTTTACCTGAAAATTCAGGTCCCATAGACTCATAAACCTTCAGGTTCTTTATATGGTCTCAAATTTGGTATTCTATGGTGGGGAGTTTATTGTCAGTCCTTGACTTTGCCTTCTGTGAATCTGGTGAGGTAACTGGAGTACTTGCTGTCCAAGGCAAGTTGGAGGCAAAAAAGTTATTCTCAATATCCCTCATGACCAGGGCCCCCCTTTTCTTTCAGGGGAGGGCTTCAAGAGAAGCTCACTCATCCACTGCCTGGTCTCTATTGACCGTATTCTGTCTCCTCCTGACTATACAGTCATCTAGTGCTTAATCCCATATTCCCTACTTCAATCCTACTTCAAGGTTTCAGAACATTTTACTGAAAGTAAAGTTATATAGCTATATGCCAAGGTATATGCAAGTTATATGACAAGGTGAGGTGAGAAAGGACCAGAATGACCTTTGGTAGCTCCCCAAACGGTCACGCAGCACTACTGCTGTCACTGTAATCTTTGTAGCAGTATATCTACAGCTTTGTTACAGCGGCACAGTTTGGGAGACACTGATCTTGACGGTTTATGGGCAAACTATTTGGTAGTTTTGCCAGAACTGCCTTAAACTTGAAAGCACTGAGGCCAATGAACCAACACAACCTATGAATATAGAGTGAAACCAATGCAACTGAGCATTGATTTACTGTACAGAAACACAGCTGACCATGCTGTCTCAGGTTGACACCTGGGTTCAGGACCTGTTTGCGGGTGATGCATTGTCAGATGTGTACAAAATCCTCAGATGCTACCCAGATGTGCCTTCTGCATAGAAAAAACAAACCTCTGGAGGCAAATCTGGATGTTTGAGAGATAATTTAACACAACCTGCACGTGACTATCGGTTCTGAGTACAACAGATTAAATGCTACTTAACTGAACATTTTTGTCTCTGTATCTCAGTTAAGATTACATTTTAAAGTGATGCTTTATGTCAGCTCATACTAGGAAAGCAAGTAGCTCTGCATAAAGTGCTAGACAATTCATAATCTAGTGGAAGGTGTCCTTGTCCATGGCAGAGGAGGGTTGGAACTGAACAATCTCTAAAGATTGCTTTCAACCCAAACCTCTCTATGATTCTATGATCCAAAAGACACTTTCTGAAAGCAGGTCTAGAAAATGAGTAACCTCAGTTTGAAACTCAAAAGAAATTAAGGACAGGAGTAGAAGAGTTTGGTGCAAGGCAAAGAAGTTAATTTGGTTTTCTCTAATTTCTATAGTGAAAAGTCTGTAAAAGTCTAGAATAGGTTACTGAAGCTGTCACTTGTTCTTTTATCATGAGTGCTCAGTTGCCTCTCACTCCTGAACAACTGTGTAGAAAAGACTCTCTACTAGAAATTCTTTGAAATTGTACTTTGCAAATCTTTGCATCCTCTTGTACAAGTTTGGTACAAGGAGTTTTAAAATCAAAGAAAATAGGTTAGATGGAGTTCAGGAATGAAAACCCTCAAGTTTTTCTAAACGCAAAATCAACACTTTTAGGATAAAAGTTGTTGTGAGAAAGGACGGTTGTACAAGTTCCAGCTTCAACATTATCTCAGCTATCAGACGAACATATTCTACACCTGCTTTTCTGACAAAACCAGAAGCAGCAAACAAAGCACGCTACAAGCACACTAGCATCAGTATTCAACCCCTAGCCTGTTATATTCAAGCACTTATGGGGTTTAGATTGAGTAGACATGGCACTAACATTAAGGTTCCTAGGAAGTTTATTATCATTATTTACCATATTATAAACCTTGAAAATAAATATCAACCACCGAAGCTGAATACTTTTGGAGAGTTGGCTCAGTAAAGCCAAAGCCTACAATGAAGAGGACAATGAAGAGATTTTGGCAACATTCAACAGAAGGCACTTAGGAAATGCTTAAACAATACACCTATACCATGATTTAAAAGTGCTTGACTTTCAACAGCAATCTAAGCTTAGGATGCCTAAGCTTAGGACCTAGGAGATCCTTTTCCCCCATCTGCATGAAAAGATTCACCTGTTGGACCAGTATGAGAATCCCATGGGTGGTTTGTAATGAACACACTATTATTTCTGAATTCTATAAAAGTTTATCAGATGCTTCCAAGCCTGATGTAAGACAAAAGAGCAGCATATTGTCCTTCACAGCCCTGCAGTACCACAAGAAGCTACTGAATTTTCTGCTAGAAACCATTATTGATAACTATCTACAACTGTCAAAACATTATAGCTGAGTCAGCAGTAATACTTCAGTATATTGGTGGATGTTTGAATTGAGAGCAGGCAGGGTTTTTTTCAACCACCACTTTACCTGTTACAAAAAAATGCACATTCAGGTCAACCAAGATGACTGATATATTTGTGTTGTGTTTGCCAGCTGTTTGGATGGAAACAGGAGTAATTTTCAATTCTACCTGTATATGAACTTCACATTTTTTTCACAGAATCAGAGAAACATTTAGGTTGGAAAATACCTAGGAGATCATCAAGTCCAACCTTTAACCCTACTCTTATGTCTAAGCACCTCATCGATACAACTTTTAGACACATGAAGGGATGGTGACTCAACCACCTCCCTGGGCTGCCCCTTCCAGTGCTTCACAACCCTTTCCTAATGCTGAGCCTTACCCTCCCTTGAGGCAGATTTAGGCCATTCCCTCTAGTCTTGTCATTGTTTACTTGTGAGAAGAGGCCAGCACCTATCTCTCTACAATGCCCTTTCAGCTAGCTGCAGAGAGCAACTATTTTCACTAACAACAGCTATACAAAAGTAATGTTAAAGGCACTATTGTCATGAGTGTGAACGGTAGAGAGAATTGCTAACAATTATTTAGATATCAAAATTATTAAAGGAAAGGCAGCTCCAGTAGCAACTCCTGGATGTTGTATACTGACAATAATAGTAATGATAGTTATATCAGCAGTGAAAACTGGATCAAGCCTAGATCAAAATCTATCCCTTTCAGGTATTTTAGGCATAAATACGTAATAGTGAACACGATCATAAGAGCACTGAAGACTACCATGGCCCTGCAATTCAGGTATTGATTTGAAAGAAGTCTGTAAATTTGAGAAATGCAGTAAACATGGGATGAGAAATAGTGTCATGTATATAACCACTGGGAAAACTGTTCTCACTCATACGTTAGCCCAACCACAAAACCTTTGTCAAGAGCCACATAAAAATTATCCTGTATTGTGCTTCTTATGAACATGACTGGGATTGGTT
>VZRI01004768.1:437683-502120 GCA_013397515.1 Upupa epops
CTGTGTGAAGCATCAGTCCGTTCCTCTGAAGTGTTTTAAATGACAGAGTTATTTCATCACTGCTACTCTGTATGGGATTCTGAGACAAATCATAGCAGAAGTATTCTGATCCCTTGAATGTTGCAATATATTCTTCTTTTCCTGACAAAAAAAAAGGAGAGAAAGAAATGAGCCACTGACAAATAATTAATACCAACAGGCATTAATTATTTACATAGTTAATTCAATAGTGTTACTGTAAGCACTGCATCAAATACCATGGCATTGAAGCAACATTAAGCAACATTTAAGCACATGTAAGATTTAGGTGAATGTGCAAACCAAAGCATTACTCCAGTCAAAACCCAGACCTTTTAATTTCATCCTTTCACCGAAACTACAGCATCTCAAAAAGAGTCAGTAACCTAAGTTGCTCAAGGTACTTTTGCCTAATGTCTTGAGTAAACCCAAAATACAAACCATTCATTTAAGAGAGCGCTTCATTCAAACCTGCACGTGGCACCACGCGGCAAAGCAAGTTAACATGCACAAGCAAACATATAGGTTTGGCTTTTTTCCCCAGGATGTTATTTTTACTAGCCAGTATTTGCCATGCAGGTTATTTTCTTAGTTTATCCTGAAGGTGACCAAGAAATACAAATAGTGGAAAGTAATGCCTTCAGTCTCATCAGAAAAGCAAGTATAACATAAGGGGAAAATACAATGTGCATAGAAACCCAACAGATGAACACATATGTTAACCTTAAACTACAAATGTACAGGGTTTAGAGCTGCAGGAAACGGGGATTTTGTTTGTATAGCTAATGCCAAGTGCTGCTGAAATTTCCATAGAAACCTGTCCACGTTGGTGAATTGTAAGGATGAAGGTATGAAAAATGAAGATGTCAAATTTCAGAATTCCTGAGAATAAACTCAGTCTCCAGAACACAGCTGCACAGGTCACTCTATAGCATCAGCACAAGACGCAAACACACAGAGAAGGGGAATAACAACAGTGTAAAAGTTAAAAGAGAGCAGTGAATGACAGCATGCAAAAAGCAGGTGTGAAAACACTTGTTCGGAAGAGTCCCTGAGTGTATCAATCTTCTGTTGTCACCTGGTTATGGCCCTCTACTACAAACTATATGTTAATAGTGTTGCTGGGAATCTGCAATGCTTCTCTTTGGACAACAAAGCATAGTAAGTTCAGATAGTACTGTAAAATGACTCCAAACAGCAATTGCACTTTGGCTTGACTTTATTTTCTAATAAGAATATTAAAAATTACAGTCTCTATTTATTCTGAAGTGCTGTCTCACACATTTGATGCTGAAGACTTTGGATTTTCGTATTCTTTTTGTGGCAGCAGCCAACTCATGCTGGTTTATTATATAAAACAACAAGAGAAAGTCACTGTTAATCTCTTATGCCTCCTATATAGCCCTAAGCAGGCTTTGGCAGTATCTTGCCCCACATGAAAGAAATCAAAGGTTGTGACAGGAAATCCATAGCTGGATTTCACAGCCAGGGCTGGTTTTGTAAACAAACACTATAAAAAATTTTAAACCCCACCTCTCTGATCACCCTTAGAGATGCTTTTCCCTGCTATCTGTCAGTAACACCTCTCAAAAGACAAACAAACCCAAACAAAAAAATCCCCAATCTCCAGTTTCAGAATTGGCAACACTCCTCTTTGAAAGCAAACAGCTGAACACACAGAGAACACCGGTCATCATGCACAATAAATATGCAGTAGGGGCTAGGTGTCATCACGGTGTGCTACATCCTAACCAGACTTCGGTAGGATCACAGTATCTAGACAGCTGGTAGCTCCATAACCAAACCCAATCACCTTTCTGAGGAGGAACTTACCGATCAATAATCAGGCTTATAATTATAAATGGTTACATGGTGCCAAGAGCTGCAACATAGCCAGTGTCTCACATTCCCAGTTTAATGAAAATAAAAGTTGAGACTTTTTTTGACACGAAATTCTATTTTGGACACAAACTGCATCCCTAGGTGTTCTAATGAATGTTTGCATTTCAGAGAAAAGCTGTGAAAAGTCAATCAGGTGTTTTATCACCAGGCCATTCTCATCCAGCAAGAATTCCTGACACTTGGGACAAATCTTATCCTTTCTTGAAACTGACTGCAACAGGAGCTAAATGCCACGTGCATGACTGAGGCCAAAAACTAGCCTATTCAATCTGTGTTTGTTTCTTACCCCTGATGTAGGAAGAAAGGAAGATGTAAGGAAGCAAGAAAACACCCTTTATTCTGCTTAGAAGCCTTCCTAACCTATCAGAATCACAGAATAATTGAGGCTGGAAAAGACCTCTGAGATCATCAAGTCCAGCAACAGGTCAAAAGACACTTCAACTTGCACTAAGGACACACAGGAACTGCTGTCCGCATTCTTCAAGTCTTAAACCTTCCAAATCAGTTCTGCATACAGAACAATGCTATGCTGACAGAACGTGTCCTGGGCCCTGATGTGTTTCAGTAGAGGAGAAAAACCTCAGCTTGTTCTGCATAAAGAATTTACAAACATTGCATTTTATGAGGTTTCAATGCACTAAGCAGCAAACTGCAGGAATACTATGTGTTTCATTTAATGAATATATAATAAAAACATAAAATGCTCAAGAGGAAATGTATTTTGTATGGATACTTGCTGCAAAGGCATACTAAACCACCGTGACTTACTGCAAAAAACCAATGATCAAACTTAAATGCGGCAACTTGTAGCTTTGTCCCTTCTATTTAATGACTGCAACAGAAGGAGCTGAAGGACATGAATGAATCAACACGTAAAATATTTACGTATACATATTATTCACTATAAACTACTTCTGTAAAGCCAAACCATTTACACAGACATAAAAGTGCATGGGTGCACATATGCATGCTGGGTGCTTTCTGTTTTAAAAATTATTCCTAAGAAAAGGGCCTAAAGAATCAAACTAGAGTGTTAATTCAAGCAAAATGATGGCCTCATACTGTACCTAGAGCCACAATTCACAAAGACATGGAAAAGCCTTTAAGGTTGTGATGGGTTGCCCACCCAGTTCTTCTTTCTCACAGCAAGCTCTCAACAGGACAGAGGAAGAACCTAAGATTATAAGGCTCACAAGTGGAGATACAGAGAAGTCTCTTTAGCATCACAGACAGAACTAAGTCAGTCTGGGAGAAAACTAATTTACTGCAGCTGAAATAATTTAGGATGTTGGAATATAAATGTTGAAATTTCCTGTCTTTTCTCCTATATTTAACCTCACTTCTACAAGTGCTTTATTTCCAACTTCTCTACTTCTACCCACCCTGTCCTGAACAGCACAGAGGGATGGGGGTTACAGTCAGTCCAGAGCAGCTGTTGCCTGCAGCTTCTTTCTATTTATGCTTTTCCCTTGGGTTCTTCCCATGGCCACAGTCCTTCAGGGTAAGGCTGCTGCTGTGTGGGCTCTCCACAGGCCCACAGGAAATCTTCACAACATCCAGTCTGGGATGCTCCATGGGCTGCACCTCAGAAACTTACTTCCTCATGCTTCCCTCTCCACAGGCTGCAAGGGGAATCTCTGCTCTGCACCTGCAGCATCTCTTCCCTCCCTCCCATGCTGCTTCCTGAATCAGTGTGAACAAGGATGATTCTCAGTTTTCCCTCAGTACTATTTTACTCTTTCTTACACACACGTTCCTGGGGCACTGCACTTACAGCCTAAGTTGTGCCCTGCAGTATGTCTGTTGGAATCATCTCTATCTGGCACAGGGCAGGCCTGGCTCCCCTCACAGAACCACCTCCTCCAACTTCCCAACTCCCAGCAACTGACCACAGACAACCAATTGTTTATGTGTCTATCACCCTGTAACTCTAAGCAATCAAGACTGAGAGTCTTTGAGTTAAACTGCATTTTCCTTGAGGGAGAAATGGAAAAGGCTAAATCAACCAACTTCGACCTCTCAGACCAGATATGATGAACAGGGCCATGCAATGCTACCTCTGCAGGTCTTTGTGCTCAGTGCACTACCCAGTTAGTGGCAGAGGTGAAGACCAGTGCTGTTCTCCCTGTTTCATAGGATGTGCATCAGATCTAACAACATGACAAAGGTATTTATGCTACATAGGTAGCCGACATGGTCTGCTCTGGTTTCCTGCCAAGTACTTCCAGTATCAAAATCATTCTTCCCTTAGTATGATAGTACATAGAATAATAGAATGGGGTTAAAGAGATCTCCAAAGAGCTCACTGCAGGGACATCATCAAATAGACCATGTTGCCCAGAGCCTTGTCCAATCTCCCCTTAAATAGATCCAGGAATGAGGTCTCAAAATCACAGTATTTCTGTATCCAAGGGTTATACCTCTTCACTGGAGAAAAATAAAAAAGCTACCCAAAACCCCCATAAAACCAACCAAACCAAAACCTGAACCCACACTCAGACTAGAATCGTGGAATTGTGACACGTGATCCTGGCAATCTCAAAAAACTAGTATCAAAACATTCTTCTCAAGGGAAATCAAACTTTAGCAGTAACTTCTCCAGGCAAGCTCCTGCTATAGGCAAAGCATCAAACCCCCTTTTCTCAGTAGGCACTACATTTTCAGAAAAAGCTCATTAAATTAAGATTTCTGATGTAAATGCCTTTTAGAAAGCTAAGGTTGAAAGCAAATTGTTCAGCAACATTGATTTATTAATACATGCCGTTCTGGCATCAACAGTTAAAAGAACTTTGATCTTTATTCTAATGAGTCTCACTGCTATAAAAAATACATAGAATCATTAGGGATCGGAAGGGACCTTGAAAGATCATCTAGTCCAATCCCCCTGCCACAGCAGGATCACCTAGACCAAGTCACACAGGAACATGTCCAGGCAGGTCTTGAACTTCTCCAGAGAAGGAGACTCCACAACCCCCCTGGTCAGTCTGTTCCAATGCTCCGTTAGCCTCACCGTGAAGAAGTTCCATCTGATATTGATATGGAACCTCCTCTGTTCCAGCTTGCACCCATTGCCCCTTGTCCTATCACCAGATGACCTTGAGAAGAGCCTGGGTCCATCCTCCTGACACCCACCCCTCAGAGATTTATAGACATTCATGAGGTCACCCCTCAGCCTCCTCTTCTCCAAGCTCAAAAGACTCAGCTCCCTCAGCCTTTCCTCCTCAGGGGGGTGTTCTACTTCCTTCATCATCTTCGAATACACACCCGACAGACAGAAAGTCCCTGGTCTTGACTGAGCAGCTCATGAAATGGTCTGCATAAGTAACGTGATTGTAGGTCCTGACTGCTAAGAATTCCCATGCTTTTCCACTGATATCTCACAACTGCAAATACATTTCTTAACATTACAGAAGAATGAAACCTGAAAAGTACCAGTTTGAAATCACTGAGGGGAGATTAAATGCAGGAATTTCACAGGAGTTACCTTAAAGCATTGTCTTATGATCTGAATAGATATTCATGGTATAAATTCCAATAATATTTACCATAACAATATTCTGGTAGTGATAAACAAAGGCAGTGATAAACTATCTCCAGATTTCTCCCACCTTTTGAATAACATAATCCTCCAGTGAAATTGAAGTTCCTTTCATGATCACTAGCATGCAACCTCAGACATGTTCACCTGCAATATGGCCCTGACATTGGGAAAATGATTAGACAATGCAACTGCAATGCTGCCTTGTCATACCCAGGTAAGAAATGGGAAGCTCTCAATCTACTAACCACCCCTCTTCTAATCCATCCCAAGATACCACTGGCCTTCTTGACCACCAGTGCCCATTGCTGGCTCCTGGCCATCCTGCTGTCCACCAGGATCCCCAGGTCCCTTTCTCCTATGCTGTTCTCCAATAGGTCTGTCCCCAACCTGTATTGATCCCTGGGGTTGTTCTTGCCCAAATGCCAGACTCCACACTGCCCTTGTTGAATTTCATTAAATCCCTCCTTGCCCAACAATCCAGCCTGTCTAGGTCCTGCTGAATGGCAGCCCAGCCCTCTGGGATGTTAGCCACTCTTCCCAAGTCTGAAGAACACATACGTTCCATCAGTTAGCCACAGGGCAGAAAAGCCATGAAGCAATACCAGCAGCCAACCAGCCCTGTATTGACTTTCTACTGTCAAGCAGATGCAGCATTTTACTCATTATATAAAAGTTTATTTATTTAGAACGGACAGACTGAAACAAATTATGTAAACCACTCCAATATTTTATTTATAAAACAGTTATAATCTATTGCTACATTTCACACCACGACTTTAAATGATTTTAGAAGTTAATTAAGAACAGGCTTTACTAGTAGCCAATTGTGTATACTGCTGGTTGTTTGTTTATTTTTTCAAATTATCATTTAATGACACTCGGAGAAGCTATTAACAATGCATAGCAGTCCTTGCAGCCAATATGAAGTGTTGCACTTAATTTAATGCCTAAAACGTAATTACCTGTATAGGAAAGCATAAGATAATATGAAGAGCAATAGCTGAATGTTAACATGCTTTAATTCTGGATTTTGAGTACTCGAAATTCTTGTATACCAGTGCAGTTACAATCCTGAATAATGGGAAATGCATAAATACAGAAAGCCACAATTTATTTGTGTCACAGAAAGGATTCAGACAAGCAGCTTGTTTTCATTAAAACACCCACTCATGCAGAAAGGGCTTTTTTTTTCCTTATTTTCTCACTTAGAATTTGCCCTCTTCTCCACTTGAGTCAATTTTAATATTCGCTTCCTTGGACGATCATTTAAGTCCTTCGGGTTTGATCAAATGCCCAAAACAAACACTTCCACAGGCCTTGGCAGATTTGACATCCTACATAAGCACTATGTTAAGCTGCACAGCACACCTAGCCTCCTCCCTGATAGGATTAAATCATAAACCAGGTCTGGCTGATTCCATAATGAATTGCTCACATGCCCATTTCTGATTGAAATCAAATGCATACAAAGGGATGTTCTGGTCTTATTAGGTAGTAAAAATAATGGAACCATAGATTAGAGAAATAAAATTGCCACAAGTCAAAGCTATTTATTGACAGCTGCAGTGTTTCTTTACACAAGAAGAAACAAAAATCTCTGCAAGTAAGATTATGAAATAAATTCCATGGACCTATGTCATGTGACAGATTACTCTATTAGACAATGATGTAGTAGAGTGCTGTCTGTTTCCCTGCCTACCTATCAAAATGTTTGTTCTCAAGGAGAAAATAAGCTGATAGATGAGGTACTCAAGAAGCCAGGTTAATTTTGTATACTCAAGGCATTAGATATGGACTGAAGAAATAAATGACAACAAACTACGCTCTGCTGTTTGTTCTCCCTTTCATGGCAATTTAAAACATCTACCCATTGTGCTATCTTTTAATCTAGAAAGTCTTTCAGAATGCAATGCAACACAGCCTAGGGAAGACTACACTGGACAAGACAGCCTGACTTGCTACTTCTCTAACAAGGTTCAAGATTTGGAAATGTAGCTGTAATAGCAAACTAAAGTCTTGCTATTACATACAAGAGTAATTCTCTCTGCCTAAGCTGCCTATCACTGTACCAAGAATGATCTGAGGATACACAACACACAAGGCTTATCAACACACCACCCTTTTAGAACACCAGCCCATGCGCTTCCATTAACACATTGCTCACCAGATCTTGAGATAAAAAACTGTTCTAAAGTATTCCTCCAGATTTTTAACCTGAAATTGATTACCTATGCAAACAAACCGTGCAGGCACTCAAGACAAAGAAAAATGTGTTAGGCAGAGTGTAATGAGCTCAATATGAAACCCACAAAAACGTTTGAAATCTGGTAAGACCTCCAAAAGTCTAAATTCAAATGGAGTACACACAGTCAACTTTATTAATTAGGGCTTATTTAAAAAAATAAATACTGGTAGCATATAGTAACAACAGTTTCATGTTCCTATCTCATATAATCAGAAGGGATCAGAAAGGATCTCGAAAGATAATCTAGTCCAATCCCCCTACCACAGCAGGATCTCATCTAAGATCAGTTACATATTTTAATAGAAAAATCTCTTATCTTTCCTTCCTTTTCTACATTCTTTTGTTTCTTTCACAGAATCATTGAAGCTGGAAAAGCATTGTACTACATTCTTCCTTCTTTATTAAGGAATAAATCCAGTATGAGATAATCATGGCTAGTCTAACATGAGAACAAAAGACTTAAGAACACACAATTTATTCTAAAGGAGTCAGGAATCATTTCTCAAGCACTGATGACTATTATTTTATATGATTCTTTTGCAAGAAAATGCCTTACAGGTATGTTTATTCATTCCAAAGACTCAGGCTGCGGCTGTACCATCTCAAGCCTTTCGACAGGAAAAACTACTGCCTTCAAAGAAATTACAAGTGAACTGAGACTCTGTTTAGCTGTTCTAACCAACTAATTTGCATTGCCATATTCACTGCTTATAAAGTGCACTATCAAGTAACTTCTTCACAGTGAAGGGAATGGAGCATTGGAACAGGCTGCCCAGGGGGGTTGTGGAGTCTCCTTCTCTGGAGATGTTCAAGACCCATCTGGATGTGTTCCTGTGTGACTTAATCTAGGTAATCCTGCTGTGGCAGGGGGATTGGACTAGATGATCTTTTGAGGTGCCTTCCGGTCTCTAATGATTCTGTGAATATGTGCTGGCCACCACCGTGACATTCTGACCAAGAGGACCAATGGGATCCTATGATCCATTAAGAAGAGTGTGACCAGCAGGTCAAGAGAGGTTGTTCTCCCCCTTTATTCTGCCCTGGTAATACTGCATCTGCAGTACTTTGTCCAGTTCTAGGCTTCCCAGTTCACACAAGACAGGGAACTGCTTGAAAGGGCACAGCAAAGGACTATGAAGATAATTAGAGGAATGGAACACCTCTCTTATGAAAAAAGGCAAGGAATTTATGTCTTTTCAGCCTGGAGAAGACTGAAGAAATTTTATCAAATTCATATGAATTTCTTATTCAAAACCCACCTGGATGAAAGACACTGAGCAGCCTGCTCTACCTGATCCTGCTCTAGCAGGATGGTTGGACCAGATGATCTCCAGAATTCCCTTCCAACGCCTACCATTCTGAGATCCCATGATTCAGTGAACAGTGTAAGCGGCACACATTCATGTATTATACGCTGCATGAGCAAAGGAGAAACTTGGAAAAGCTATTCTAGCTCATTTTATTTTAAACACAATCATTAAATCAGTTGACAATTACAAGTATGAATTTGCATAACATAAGCCTCTGATCTCACCTCACCATCTCAAATTACAATGAAATGATGACAGTTGCCACTCACGATAAATGACTTACAAGGAACACAATATAAGTGATAAATTACTCCATTTCACTAAACAGCAATTTTAATTCATTTTGAAGATGTCTGGGACCATACAATTTCCTCACTAATTTTCAGTTCTTTTTATTTAATCACACAGAGTATGCACTTTGAAAGCAAACTTGAAATTAGGGAGGGAGAGTAAAGTATGCAGGAGATTTTAGGAATTATGCCATCTTACGATGACTGCTAGAAGGTAGATATAAGTGGTTCTTTTTCCTACAGACAGTCCCATCATTAAGAGGTAGATTAGAAATCCCGCAGTTTATACACAGTGATAATAGCTTTTAAATAATTACTCAAAGCCCTAGTGTTCAACACCACAATTTTAAAGGCATTCTGGTTAAATTAAGAACGAAGGACAAAATACCAGGTCCAGATAACAACTTGGCATCCAGAGGAGAAGAAACTACTTTTAATGAACACTAATAATTATACAATTATGTAATATATTATATATTGTACATTACATATTATATATAGCATATAATATACAGCTTTGACTTTGTTGGTGCTATGTTTAACGTAAATTTCAAATGAGAGAACAAGGATTAGTCCCAAAACTAACATATCATAAGGATTTATCAATATGAAGAAATAATTGGTTAGTTAAATGATCTGATGTGAACACTTCCAATGCTAATGATCAAACACTTCTCTTACAGCACCACAGGATGCACTACAGGATTAGTGAGTAATGAAAATAAATTTCCATTTATGAACGTGGTTTGGAGACAAAACAGAGGACAACACACTAACTAACATTTAAGTGCTGAGCATGGCACAGCCCTTTCTTGATTTGGGAGTAAGAACAAGCAGCATTCGTCCAGTGACTCCTGTCAAGGTCATGGTCATAAAGACAGCTAACAGTCTGTTTTCCAAAGGAAAACACTTAAATGTATTTACACAGAAATGCAAATAGCTGCCTATGTATTCTAAGAACCATTCAAGGGCAAATCCAGAGTGCTTGTATGTAATCATAAAATGATTATTTCAAAATCTACATAAAACACTCCAGTGGATCCCCAAAACAGGAAAAGACCTTTGATAGTGGTGATAATGCTGTGATATGTCATCCTGAAAACAACTGCACCTAGTGCTTCAGGTCTGGGGGGTGTGTGTGTGTGTTCAATTGGGTCATTGCTGTTCCCCACTCCCTTCTATCCACTCAGTTTTTCAGAGACCATTCTTACTGTACTGTAATTCCCACTGAGAGGCAAAGCCATGCACTGCTTTGTGCTTCCACTAATCAGGAACCACTGGAACTGCCTGAAATATCTGAAGATCAGGACAGACTTTAACAACAAAAAGCTCAGTTTCCATTCTGTATGCAGCAGGCAGATAGAAAAACAAAAAAAAGAAGCAGGGTCATGTTAAAAGTACGAGTAAAAGGCCAACTGAATTCCAAATTTGGCATTTTATCTTGGAAAAGATCCTATTCCCTGATTAAATCTACAGAATTGAGTCAGATTGTATTACTATACACAGAATCACTGGTTGGAAAAGACCCTTGGGATCATCAACCACTGACCATACTCTATAAAGTTCACCCTTAAATCATACCCCTCAACACCACACCTAAGTGTTCTTTAAATACATCCAGGGATGGTGACTCAACCACCTCCCTGGGCAGCCTGTGCTGTTTTCCTAACATCAATTCTAAACCTCCCCTGTTGTAGTTTGAACCTATTCCCTCTTATAGCTGGGTGTTTTCATTTTCTTTCCCTGTCTGGCATGCCAGCACTGGTTTTACTGGATTTAGGAGTTATTCTACTATTACCACAGACTGGAGGACTCTTAGAAATGTATTGGTGTCATTGTTTGTTCCTTCTGGACAACAAGAACAACCAAAACAACTAAAATTGTTGTCTGTAAAATAGTTTTACAGGATGCAACTCTTTTTCTACATCTTTCCTTTCCCCATCCTCAATCATTCTAAACGTGGGAAATACGTGGTAAGGAGCCCTAGTAAGATCTCACCTGGAGTATTGTGTTCAGATCTGGGCTCCTCAGTTCAAGAGTGTCCAACAGAGGGCTTTAAGGATGATGAAGAGACTCAAACACCTGCCTTATGAGGTAAAGCTGAGAGACCTGAGGCTTTTTAGTCTGGAGAGGAGAAGGCTGAAGGGGGATCTAATTAACATCTATAAACACAAGAGGGCTGGGTGTCAAGAAGGCACGAACAACCTCTTTTCACTGCGCCCTGGGACAGGATGAGTGGCAATGAATTCAAGCTCAAGCATGGGACACTCCACCTCAACACGAGGAAGAACTTCTTTACTGTGAGAGTTATAGAGCACTGGAACAGGCTCCACAGAGAGGTTGTGGAGTCTCCTTTTCTGGAGACTTTCAAGACCTGTTTGGATGCATTTCTGAGTGGTCTGCCCGTTTTTGTCTTGCTGTGGCAGGGAGGTTGGGGCAGATGATCTTCAAAGTTCCATTCCAACCCTGAGAATCTGTGATTGGGTGATTCTGTATATTTAAGTAAGGGCCTGTGTTTGGACAACATTATGCTAGGGTTTTGTGTAAAGGACCATCACAGATACTCAGATGTTACTGAGTTGTAATACAGTAACAGATTGTTGTAATACAGAACAGATTCAGATGTTACTGAATCTGTATTTACCAGGATTCAAANCAACCATCACAGATATTCAGATGTTACTTCCACTCACAAAATCTGTATTTACCAGGATTCAAATAAAAATATGCAAACAATTCTTTTGCTAGTGTAGACTGACAGCTGTCAATGTATTGTATGTGAAGTTGTAAAGGAGAAGCAGCTACCTAACAGTGTTTTTTAGGAAGTGTTTCTGAAACACCTGATGGATATGTTAAGTTTCAATTAACAACTAATTTGTCTTATGTTAAGCAGAAGACAATTCTATCCCCTGCTCTCCTCCATAACATGCATCAGGACTTGACAAGACATTAACAGACTTTAATTACCTTCTAAGATACTACGAGCAAGGTATATAAAAATAGTTCCTTCATGACCTATTCTTAATTCCATTTTTAGAAAGCAAGAAAACCTAGACTTTTTAGAAATTATAATTTCTTGGCATAGCTGTATTTGTTTAAATTGTATTTAGCAATGCACACTGATTTATTTTAAGCTATGAATTATAGAGCTATGTTTAAATTTATCTTCAAAGGACCATTTTAGGCATGTACCTTAAAAATATAAAACAGATTTCTAGTACAAAGTCTCATCAAATCTAGGAAAATCCAAGAAAAATCATGCAAGTGGTAGAATAGCCAGTATTATCCATTGTTACGGTACATGTAATGCACATAGGCTTTTGAGGACTGACCAGCTTTTTTCATAAATTCAGTATTATCTATCGATCTTCAGTTTTTCACAAGTCATAAGGCTTTGAAACTGCTTGATAAGGAGGCCTCCCTACTGAGATTACCAATAGTCTTTTTATAGAAGCCTGCAGTAACACTGTAAAAGTGAAATAAGATTAGCAGAGTATAAAAATAATTGGACTCTTGTGCTGCACTGACATTTTAGAGGAAAGATTTGCTGTCATGTCTGGGCCAAGTTATCTGCTGGTAAATTCCACTGAAGATAGCACACTGGTACCTTATGCAGTAACTATGGCTAAGAAAGCGAGACACTTAAGAGTGTCATAGATAATTTGCATCACAACATGGGTCTAACATAAATCTTAAGATCTCACTACTTAGGTGATTGAAAAGGTACAAAAACGATATAGAAAGAGCAATGTTGTCAGAAAAAAATAACTCCTCTTAGAAATGTTAGATATTAGCAAGTAGTTTCACTTCTTTCACTTCTCAAGAACTTAAGTAAAACAACTGCCAAACATATTTCAGTATTTACTATTGCTGCACAGGAGTTTGGCATTATTCACAGCCTTGTGCCCTGTGAAGAAAAACCAACAAAGTCATCACCCAAACACTTTCTAAACAAACCACCAACAAATCACAACTGGAAAACTAACATGTTACCAAGGATAATCAAAGGAAAAGGGGTAGAATCACCTTCCCTAATCTGCTGACCACACTTTTCCTGATGCAGACCAGGATACAGTTGTCCTTTTGGGCTGCAAACACATACTGCTAGTCTTCACCAAACCTTATGACCTTCCCTGTAAGGCTCCTCTGGATAGCTTCATCCACCAGCGTGTATGGATACTGGGAACCACCCTAACATAGGTACAAGAGCTTTCACTTGACCTTGTTGAACATCCTGAGGTTCACGTAGGCTCTCTCTCAAGCTTACTGAGGTCAAGCTGAATGGCATCTCATATGCCAGGTATGTGAACTGTCTCAGTTTATAACACCATGAGAAAATGGGTAAAACCCTTTAGATACAATACAAAAGACATTTGATTCTGAATCTGTTGTTAGACTTCTAAAGCCCTTTGATGACTACTGTGGATATCTTGGAGAGTTCTTCACAAGACACCCTAGCATTCATCACTGAAGCATCAGATCAGTTATTAAGTTCATTAAATTATTTAAAACTCTCTGAACTTCCAAGGAAGAAAGGGAAGTAGTGTATTTATAAATGCAGAAAACCTTTTGTCATCTATGTCTTTCTCTAAGGCTCTAAATCCCTACTGATTCAATAAGAATTCTGGTTACAAACCTTAACAGTATTAAGTTTTGGCACTAATAGGAAGCTGAGTTTAAGATATTAGAATCCTACCCCTCAACAGTATTGCTAAGGTAGTATTTACCTCAGCATTCAAATAAAACAGCAGTATAATTGCAAATTGTTTAACATACAAGGTATATCTTTCGTTAAAATTCTTCTTAATTATCCTTAAAAAGAAATCTGCTGTTCGTTCTTTCATAATTTGCTTCTCCTTGTGTTCATTCTCACTGGATTCTTAAGCTGAAATTCAGAGGTAAAAATCAATTTAACTCTGGGTTAATGTCATTATTTTATTATTGAAGGATTATTCGTGTGTACATTAGTCTGGGGTTATGGAGATGATTTGCACATTGAAGTGTTTCCATTTCATAAGAGAAGCAGGCAGCATCCACTAATCTGCTGGCCATGGCATTACAACTGCTGTATCCAAGGGTAGACTCACGCACTCCTCGTTTTGTCTGGCTGCATCCCTCAATTACTTCCCTACTCTCCAAAAACAGAGCTAATAAGCGATTTTTTTATGCAGTTTTATAGAAAACACAGATTACATGATTTAGGCAAAGTTATCATCTCCATTTTTATTTTCATTCTTCCACTTTTTGACCCTGTTTGTGCAGCCTCAGGCACAGCTAAACAACAGCCTGCATTGGCTCCTCAGGATACTGTAAGACAGAGATATTTTCTTCAATCACTCTGTTGGGATTTATTTTTTTTGCCAAGCAGATGCTTATCAGAGTAAATTACCCATTAAATGACTAAATCAATTTACCCCTCTAATAGTAAAGAACCATTTTACAAGAATGAAAAGCTACTACTAAAGATTCTATTGAAATTCAGGAGCATAGGCTGGATTTCCAAAGAGGTTTCAAGATAAGTTGGAACTTCAGCCATTTCTGATGATGTGCGTAGCCAGTATCTAAATATTATTCCCAGGCAAGTGGGTTGTACCAGGACGAGATAATTTTGAACATATCTCGGCTTTACTCAAAACTCGCAAAAGGATGTTAAATCACCCTCTTGACGTAATAAATTTCAAGCTGACATTATATTTGGAAAAGCACTCTTTCATTCCCCTAACAATCCAGCAGCTTTATGAAGTACCACCTCCGGTACTGCACCTGGTCCATGAGATCCTGGGTTCAGTTATTCCAGTCCAGCAATATGTACAGTTTGGGGTTTTTTTACTTTCCTGTAGTCACAGCTGACACAGACAACAAGCTACAAACAAAAAACCCCCAAATCCTTAAGTGGCAGAGGCAGGATAATTCTGTATTTTGGCTCTTATACACCTACGGCTTTTCTTGCTAAATGAGCTGTAACTTGAGTAGTGACCCAATTCTGCTGCATCATTTATCGTTAGAACAAAACCAATTATTAACACCTCTCAACAAAGCTACATCTTTTCTCTACGTTTTTCTTAAAACTCTCCTTTTTGACACACTTAAATGTAAATCAGTCTCTGCAGACCTCCCAATGCCTTGAATACACGCAGATGATTGCAGGAAGATTAAACATTTTCTTCCTGTGACCTACAACAATATCCTGAAACTTTAATTATTATGTTGATTCAAACACTAGGCCCAGAGGATTTCTTATATCCCAGCAGCTAATATTATCTACTCTGAAGTGAGATATGGGCATTAGCAGCAGCAAAGTATTTTGGCTACAAGTATTCAGGAGAAGTAACAAACGGCTATGCGCTAAATAGAATATTCTTAAAATATAATCCTAATTTTGGAGAATTTTCCTCATATAGCTAAGTAGTTCCTCAGAAAAACACCGAAAATAGAGTTGCCCATATGTTGCATAATGATAGCAAAATAATTTGTCAAAAGAAACTCCTCTCCATTTCAGTTTATCCTCAGATGTCAGGAAGAGCAGGGTTTAAATTCTGAGTGGCTCAGACCCTAAAAGATTTGCTGATGTCCAATGAGTAACTTTCATGCCTGGCTTAATGAGCAGTGTAGTTTATTAAGGCAACAGAAATAAAAGTTCTTTTACAGTTGGTGATGCAGTTGACAGTGGCAGACATACTGTCTGCAAAAGCACGTGCAAACACCAAAGTTACAAATAATGCAGCCTGGCTATAAATACATGGAACTAAACACAACTCTACAGAGATTTCCACAAGGAACCACTCGGATAGGTTAGCTCATGTCCAAAACCATCCCTGAGATCAACTGCTACCCCAGAGTTCATAGATTGCAGTGACATAATGTTATCGTCTCTCACTATCCCCCTACGTTCAACCATACATGTACTGTTTTTTATCCCATCCAGTGACTGCAGTCATACAACCTGTCATTAAGAGTGGTGTAAAGTTCTCTCACTTTTCAGGCTGCAAGTTATGAAAACTTATCAGTAGTCTTTGGGATGGAGGTGTTTTGGCATTACAAGGAAGTTATAATGAGCAAAGGTCACTCCAAGGACAGTGTTTCATCAAAAGATGATAGACTGTTGGCCCAGAGTTAGAAGCATATTGGCTCCAGACTGCTCTGTGGTACCATCAAGTTCCCACCTCTGCAGTGACATCACACAGAGCCTGGCCACAGTGTCTCCACTCTGCTCCAACCTCTGTGTAGTCATTGTGGGTGCAGGTCGTGTTGCTCAGGGAATGCCTATAGACCTGATTCTTCACATCCCAGCCGCACCTTGCCCTGAAAACCCTTCAGTGCTACGCTCTTCCTCAGTGTGTGAGCAAGCCCAGACCTTTAACATAAATACACTTTTCAAGCCATCCCCAGTGACCATTCCACACCACCGGAGCAAAAGCTTGTCAAACATTTGGGTCAAACATTTTTATCCCAAATTTGAGCCTTTTTAAGCAAGAAGTTTCAAAAATGAAACTAAAATTTTAGATAGTTTACAAAAAAAAAAAGTGAAGAGCCTGGAAGGACTGAACTTGTCAGCCCTGAAACCTTGCTGATTACTCTAACTGCTTTTTAAGGAAAGAAGCTGGAAGTAGCTTATACCATCTTACTTCTTGTTTTGTTTTCTACCTCAAAGTATTTTCCTTTTAAGTACCACAAGAGGACCTTTAGTTAGGAGCGCTATGACCTGCAACAAAGGAGAATTTAAATAACCACTTGTATAAACACAAGCTTTTAGGTTTGCATTGCCAAGAAAGACAGATTTTTCCCATGCTCAGTTTTGATTGTGCATGTTAATTGTTCACTACCACATTGCCTTGATAACCATCAGTTCCATGATTACGAGATGTAAATCTTTATGTTCTGAAGAAAACATAAGAGAATTGTTTCTTCAATACTTTCTGAAGTTGACAAAAATAAGCTAAAAGCTTTCAAGCTGAAAAGATGCTACAAACAATAGACAGTTCAAACATATTGTTGTCTAGTTCATCACAAGAACATTTGTTTCCTGCATTACTTCTAACATTTTCTCAACAGCAAGATGCTACTTAACAGATCCTTGCACTTTCTTACTCTACTCAAACCTTAACAGTTTGTCCAGGATAGAGGCAGCATCCACCTCATGTGAAATAAAGAGAGATTTTAATAAAGCTTTAATACAAACTTGTTTTATTTTTTCCTTAAACTCATCAAGATCTGAAGTGGATCCCACTACAAGGATAATGTTTAATTTGCAGAACTTTTACAGTTCATTATATTCATTTGCATATATGTGAATACATACATAAATATATATATTTGTAATTTTTAATGAGGGAGAAATTTCTTAATGTATTTTAATGACATCTGTGATTACATCTAACTATTTAGATCCCTAAATTAAAGTTCAAATTTTTAGTTTTTATTTTGTTTTCTTTAAATAGACAAGCTCATCTAGTGTTATTTCATTGGAAACCTAGGGTTGCTTTCAATTCTTGCTGAAAATCAAACACTTCTTTTTCTTAATAATGAAAAACTCCCACAACTGATGCTTTTGAAATCTCTTTAAGCTGTGGAGAATTTAGCGTGGTACCTGAATGAAAGATCACTAAGAGCTTGCTACCTTCACAGTATCTTCGAGGTACGGTTGAGCAAGAGGTAACAGAAAGTCTTTCATGGTTATTTTAAATTCAGACAATGAGTAAATTTGGTGTTGATTACTACAAATAAAAGTAGATACCTTGATTATTTATGCAGTGAGGTGCAGCACACAAAGATAATTGAGCAAAGGTCAAGTATTCCAAGTCACCCAAACAGAATATTGAATACTGAATACATGAATATTGAAAATATGTTATTGTATGAGTTGTGTCAGTAAAGCATCTTGTTGTCACAAAATAGAGAGCTTACACCTTACATGAAGCAACTCCTGCCCTTGAGTCTGACAACACGATGCAGCAGGGTGTTGTGTGAGAAAATACAGCCCTGCCTTAAAGTTGTTGCCTGTACGCCAACATACAGAATGAACGAGTAACAGATAATTAGCCACCATTGTTTGAAGACTGTAATCCATCACATAACTACATATGATTCGTAGGAAAAAACCCTACTAATCCCAAACAGTTGAGGTTGAAGTTGAACGGTAACAATGTCTTTATCCAAAGTATTATAAATCATTGTAGCAGGCTGCCCAGAGAAGTGATGGAGTCATCATCATCCCCAGAGATATATAAAGACATGTAAACCTGGTGTTTAGGGATGCATTTAGTGGTGACTTGGCAGTGTTGGATCAAAGGTTGTACTTGATGGTCTTAAAGGTCTCTTCCACCCAAAAGGTATTGTGCAATTCTATTGTACTGAGGGCAGTAGTTGAACAATTCAGTCTATAGAAAGGAAAAGAGTCTGGAATTTGGTTAAATTTACTTGGAAATTTATTAGATCTTTAACTAGCAAAGGAGGCATGAACACTATACATAGCTTTATTGCACTGTCTTTCTACTAGTGGCACGCATAGTTCTCAATCAAGTCTCACTACAGGACTCCAAAGCCAGCAAAGTAATACAGGAAATTTCACTTATAAACAAGCAATTGGCTCAGAGAACAAAATCCACCACTGGTGTGCTTATTGTTGAGTCCTTTAAAAAGGCAAACCAACAACATTTCTATGCTATATCCTATCCACATACATACAAGCATTGCTAATTTAACACCATGTAGCAGTATGGACCCTACAGCACATGCTGTTAATTACTTAAGCATTTGACTTTAAAAGATACCTAGGATATTGTCATAAGCCCTTTACCGAAATCATGCAAAGGTGAAAAAGTGTTCATTGTAGCCTGTATTTTATAAAATCCTTTCACGTTTGCATTAGAGTTTCAAGATCTTTAAAATCTGTACAGTCTCCTTCTCTGGAGGTGTTCAAGACCAGCCTGGATGTGTTACTGTATGACTTTGTCTAGGTGATCCTGCTGTGGCAGGGGGATTAGACTAGATGATCTTTCAAGGTCCCTTCTGTTTCCTAATGATTCTATGAATAGAGTCCAGTGCTGGCAGCTTGTAGTGAAAAATAAGGATCCACTTCACCTAAGCAAAATGCCTAATCACACTTCCAAGTTCTGCAGTTAGTCACGCTGTGTCACCTTTTATCACGTTGTAAAGCAAGTGTGCATCAATGTAGAATCTGCTTCTGGATGTCAGAGCTGAATTAGTCTCTTTGCTGAGCAGAAAGATGTGAAATGCTAACTGCAAGGATATTTCAGTCATGTGATAGTCGTAGAACAGCACTTCTGTATGTTAATATTTTGAAGATGCTAAGTAAAAAGATTTCACAGATTCATAGGAACTGGAATGTACATTAAAAGATCTGCAAGTCCAATCCCCCAGCCAGCCAAAGCAGGACTGCCAAGAGCACACTGCACAGGGCTATATCCAGGTGGGATTTGAGTACCTCCAGAGCAGGAGTCTCCACAGCCTCTCTGAGCAGCCTATTACAGAGCTTTGTGACTCACACTAAAACAGTTCTTTCTTAATACTAAATTAGAGTTCTTGTGTTCCAGCCCCTTGCTTCTTGTCCTGTCACTGGGTACAAATGGAAACAGGCTGGCACCATCCCCCCTACAGCCACCTTTCAGACATTTATAGGCATGGGTCAGGTCTCCTGTCATTCTTCTCTTCTCCAGGCTACATGGTCCCAGCTCTCTCAACCTTTCCTCGTAAGAGATGCTCCAGGCCTCCAGTCACCTTCACTGCCCTCTGCTGGACTCTCTTCAGTAGTTCCCTGTCTCTCTTGTGTTGGGGAGCCTAAAACTGTACACGACATTCCAGATGTGGCCTCAACAGAGTAGAGAGAAAGGATACTTCTCTAGACCTACTGTCTACACATTCCTAATGCACTGCAGAACACCAGTGGCCTTCTAGGCAGCCATGGCACAATGCTGGCCCATGGTCAGCTCACTGCCTACCAAGACTCCCAGATTTTTCTCTTCAAGGCTACTCTCCAACAGGTCTGCCCCTAACCTATACTGATTTAATTACCCTGTTGCACACAAGAGCATTAGTCTCGCATTTAAGAACTACATTAGCTAACGTACGTAGTTACATTTTCAGACATTATCAATCCTGAAGTAGCTACACTCTGGGGAGTATAGTAATCTTTTTTTAAGCTACAGTATGCCCACTTATTATCAAAGCAAATGTGAAGCTACTGAAGGGACAGTTACATGCCACGGCACATCTCATGGTCCTATTCACTTAATAAACCAGAATTCAGACTGACCTGGAGATGTCATTCAGCTACATATTACAGTCCATGCTCCCCAGATTTATTTTCTCCTTAAGTGTTGTGAAGTAGAACAAGAGATGGTATAGGCTTAGTTCTCATTCAAAACAGTTAAGATAGAACTGAATCACCCACCTAGATCTGGCAGGTACTATGAAAGATTTCCTGGTCTCAAAGTTGAGACAAGTTCAGTAAAATATCAGTTATATGGAACTGTTTGCTACCTTTTTTCCTCGTTTATGCTCTGAGATATCCTATATACAACAAACATACTAAACTTAAAAACTACGTTCAGGCCTGGTAATTTATTCTCAGCACTTTGCATTTCACTTAGATTTGAAAATGACAAGCCGTTCGTCCAATTTTTGTCAACATGTTTTCAATTAGTTCTGAATTTATGACAATTAAAGCTCACAGTTGCTTTGAAAATCAAGTAACTGAATTCGCCTTAATTCGTTTTCATTACTCAGCAAACGTGTGCGTTTTAATTTACTATGGAAATCTCCCATCCTCCGTGCTTTCTGCAGGGAAAGCACTACCATCAGTGATATCATCATTTCTTTATTTATTTTTTTCCTGTGGAACTTATTGACTAGAAAACAGCCTGAAAGCACATCTTGGGAATGCTGGCCACGCTCCACATTTGACTGACTCCATCTGTGTCTCAGCTGAGTCAAAGACCCCTGTGCATTACAGGTCTTTTTTTTTTGTAGGGGAAAAAGAGTGCTATTGAATATTGAACCATACCACTGACGCCTTCTTTTTTTTATGACTTGTGTCTGCAGCTGTAGTTTCCCTTTAGGCAAATCACATCTATTCTTTATTATTCCAGGGCTACATACATCACAACAAAGTAAAATCTGTAATTCACTTAGAAGACGAGACACTACACAAAAATAAATTGGCACTTCTCAAACTTTTTCAGGGTCAAGGGAGAAGACAGTTGAAGTACGACTGTCAACCAAATGGAGACATAATTTTGCCAAGTTCTTAGAGGCTTAATAAGAAACGTCAAAAATTCTATATCTATTTAAAGAGCCACATTCAATCACATATGCTTCCATCACACATTTCCCTTCCTTTCATTTTCCAGCAGGAAAGTAATTTTCTCTTCACAGGTCCTCTGTGAATTTGTATTGTTCATGCACCATTTCTTCCACAAACGGCTGTAGACTAATCTATACTTTTATGAGTATCTGCAGACTACATGCCTTCATCTGAATTTGCAGCACAATTTTCTTCCAGTAGAATGCTTTAAAAAAAATTTGTAATAGTCGTTGAAATTAATAGAGAACATGGAAGTCTAATAACTGAGGTACAGTATGACAATCTGTTTTCTACTTAAGCTAACGTGTCAACTAAGAAAAAAATTAATCTACCAGTATCACCCCTTTTATTACAATTCTAAACTCACAGAATCACAGACTTATTGAGACTGGAAAAGACCTCTGAAATCATCAAGCCCAGCCTATGACCTAACTTTACCACAGTTAGACCAGGGCACTCATTGTCACGTCCAGTCTGTCCCTAAACCCTGCCAGGGATGGGGATTCCACTACTTTCCTGGGCAGTCCTCTCCAGTGTCTGATCACCCTCTCCATGAGGAAGTGCTTCTTAACACCCAGCCTAAACCTCAGCAACCTCTGTGCACTAGGAGTGAAACAAGAACTACATAACATTTTAAAAGAGCTCAGATATTATAATTTGCAAAAATAAGATGGTTTAAAATAGGCTATTGCTTTTCTAGATTAGCTATTAGTGTAAAAAAGCCCTTACTCTACTAGATAATTAAAATTATTAAGTAATAGAGAAAGATGAATGAATGAATGCACAGAGCCCAGCTGTACCATCATGCTTTAAAAATCCCTGCTGTAACTGAATGCATAAATGCAGGGGGAAAAAAGTAACATGCATGATAATTTAACTGCAACACCTGCTGCTGAACTGACCGTGTGCTATGAAAGGCCAGCTATTCAGTTTTTTGTTCGCTGCTTATTTTATGCTGGTTAAAACGAACCCTGTTACTAAGATGAAGATGCATCTCAGTAGCTATACACGCTCTGTTTATGCTGAAACTACAGGATTTCAGAATCTTTTTTACAAACAAGTGTGTAACTTCTTACAATTCCATGCAATCATGACCCAGTCTTATTGCCAGAGACACCAAAAGTTCAACAAATAGTCAGTACTCTTCAGCAGAATTATATTCACAACAGCCAGCTTCTGATTACAGTCCCTAGCTATGCTCCTAACTACTTCCGCCGTCAATCCATCCAGCCAAGAAAGATATCCACAACACAAATCCACATCCACACCCATTCTTTTTCTACTAGGGATGTCATTCACATTCTATAAGCCTAGCAGAGCCTTTGTAATTGACTTGTAATTAAACCCCAACAATAAAAGGTGCTGTAAAGTCAGCAAAGCACTAGCCAGCTCACGTATCTATATGAGGAAGCCTCCTTCCCAAGAGCATTAGTGCCTTTTGTTCATGCCTGTGCTGTAATTGGTGCAGTCAAGTCAGAGTAATGTGCTAGAATTCTGTTGTTCTCTTCAATGCCTCTTATCAGAGCCAGAATTTGTAATGTGTTTGAAATGTGGCTTATTTGTTCAGAGCAGGATGCTAAGTTAAAGCTGAATAACCCCGACCTCTCCAAGCTTCAAAATAATCAGCACAATACAAAAAAAGAGAAGCATTCATAACTGGAATATTTGCATCTCTTTTAGTTACATAATTGTAGTCAAAGTATGGTCTAATAAATAATCAGAAAGTTGGTAAACCACTGTTTGGATCAAAATACATTGGACACAAAATACAGTAGAACAATCACTGTGGTGGCTTAGAAAATGGTATTTATATTAAAGGTCTGGCCTTGCTCACACACTGAGAAAGAGCATAGCACTGAACGGTTTTCAGGGCAAGGTGCGGCTGGGATGTGAAGAATCAGGTCTATAGGCATTCCCTGAGCAACACAGTCTGCACTCACAGTAACTACAGAGGCTGGAGCAGAGTGGAGACACTGTGGCCAGGTTCTGTGTGATGTCACTGCAGAGATGAGAGCTTGATGGTACCGCAGAGCGGTTTGGAGCCAATGCACTTCAAACCCTGGTTCAACAGTCTGTCACCTTTTGACAAAACACTGTCCTTGGCGCGATCTTTGCTCATTATAACTTCCTTGTAATGCCAAAACACCTCCATCCCAAAGACTACCTGCCACTCCTCACTGAGTCTGTGCTCTGAAGTTTTCATAACTTTCAGCCTGAAAAGTAATTTGAGAGGATTTTACACCACTCACAATAAAAGGCTGTATTTAGACCATTCTCCTTTACAGTGATCTACTCACACGGTTAAATCAACACTTCCTAAAAGGACAGCCAGCAAATGGGAATCCGTTTTCACACTCATTCTGAAAGGTTTCATGGGGTCATAGAATGGTAGGGGTTGGAAGGCACATCTGGAGATGATCCATCCCCCCCTGCAGCACAGGTTCTCCTAGAGCAGATCACACAGGGGCACATCCAGGCAGGTTCTGGATATCTCCAGAGTCTGATATTCCATACCCTCCATGGGTAGCCTACTCTCTTACCTTTGTCTTCATCAAGGGATGTTCATTGCATTCTAAGCAACTCACAGAGTCAGACCTGAAGCTGACAGTGATGCATGGTATTGAGACTACATTTCTAAATGCATGGTATTGA
Organism: Upupa epops; assembly: GCA_013397515.1. NCBI lineage: Eukaryota > Metazoa > Chordata > Aves > Bucerotiformes > Upupidae > Upupa > Upupa epops. The sequence goes on from VZRI01004768.1 coordinate 461,964, forward strand.
GACTACATATTCATATTCTAAAAGGAACTCCCCATTTATCTGTTGTCTTCTGTAGTACCTAAAGGAAGTCTACCTCAAAAAGATAGGAAATTCTACTTATGCACAGCGAAAACCAAATCTATTAATAGGGTTCCTGCACAGTACAACAATACAAGCAATAACACCACTCATAATAAAAATACATACTACTTCATAATATCCCAAGATAGGTATAAAAGGCATCTTATCCTCTGCATGGCTAAATCTGAAGTCTCTTTTCTTCCCATTCAGTATCCCTGCACCACTTGACTTCACAGTTCCTAATAGAGACACAATGTATGGTTACATAAGGAGACTGAACTTTGTCTTTATCCCATTTCCCTGCAGCACGCTACCTTCTTTCAAACGAGGAGGTTCTGCTATCTTGTAATTGAGCCACTAGAGCTATTTAAACCTCTAAGATACAAGTTTGCTTTGATTTTACCCCCAAATAATAACTATAACCCCAAGGCTTTTTTTTTTTAAATGAAATAATTTGTCTTGATTTTATAGGTTTATAGTCACAACAAAGAGCATGTTGCATGCATTCATCATAACATAGTGACTTTATGAGATTTTATGAGACGCTGTGACACAGGATACTATAGTATCAGCCTCCCCTTTCCAGCGTGAATAAAATTGTTAGGCCTGTTAAGTACCAGTGCCAATCCAGAGTGATGACAATAACAGCACAGAAACTTGAGGGCAGAATTAGTCTTAATTCTGGAAATCTGGCTTCTTCAGCTTATATCAAAATCAGCCATTACTCTGGCAGAGTTAGCATTTAATACTGCTTTTACTCTGTATCAAACCAGACATCAGTGTTTTTTTGGATAAAAGCACTAACGAGCATGACACACATTATTGTCCTTGTTACTGGGTTATAACACTGCTGTACTGCTGTGGTCTGGCAGGAGTTGTCACTTCTACTTGCCATTGCCTCCAGTTACTCTGTTCTGATGAGACACGGTGCAAGATCACACGTCACATCTCTTGAACTGAGACAATAATGCAAGCGATTTACTCAATACAAAAGCAGCTTCATAAGGAAATTTGCATGTAGGAGATTTTTCCTTGAAGGGCTGGGAGGAAGAGGAGATAACGCATATGTCTGAGGTTGACGGGTTTTTTTCAGCCATGCAATTTTGAGTTGTCTTTGATTTCTCTGCTTCATGCTCCCTGTATTTGGCTAGTGCCTGCAGTACATACTATTCCACGTTCTTTATTTGCTTGGGTGTTTGAATTCAGAACACACAGTTTTGTCAATTAAGAAAAAAGCTGTAGTAGAGTTATTGCAGAGTCACAAATGGAAGCATTTTTATGGCTTGGGTTTGGTTTTTTTGAGGTATAAAGATTCTTTGAAGACAGACTTTCTTTCCATACGTGCCTTATCTAAGTGATTCACAAACCACAAGAGATTGAACCTTAAATGCCATCGATTTAAGAGCAAAAACTTGCAAGTGGAGAGATGCTAATGTATGCAAAATTACTACTGAATCACACAACCCTCAAAAACATTCTCTTTTATCCTGCACTTACATATCCTGTAAGTTAAATGCTTTGCTGGTTGATGAATTTGCATTTTGAGGGCTTTTTTGTACTTGAAAGCTTCTTACCAAGGATTTATTCTATGCCATCATGAACATTTCAGGACTCACCTCAAGTACAGTTCTGGGCCCCTCACTTCAAAATAGATATTGAGGTGCTGGAGCAGGTCCAGAGGAGCAATGAGGCTGGTGAAGGGACTGGAAGGAAAGTCTTACAAAAGGCTGCAGGAGCTGGGGGTGCTTAGCTTGGATAAGAGATGACTCAGGGGGGGACCTTATCCCTCTCTACAACTACCTGAAGGGAATTTGTAGTTAGGTGGGGGTCAGGCTCTTCTCCCAGACAACTAGTGAGTGACAGAACAAGAGAGCAGGGCCTGAAGATGCACCAGGGGAGTGTTAGGTTGGATGCTAACAAGCACTTGCTCAGGGACAGGGTGATCAGACCCTGGAATGGACTGCCCAGGGAGGTGGTGGAGTCCCCAACCCTGAANCCTAGAGGTGTTTAAGGATAGACTGGATGTGGCACTTAGTGCCATGTTCTAGCTAACATGGTGTGTTAGTTCATAGACTGGGCCAGATGATCTCAGAGGTCTTTTTCCAGCCTCAGTATTTCCACGAACGCTCTTACTATGTGCACACTGTAATTACTTGGTACAGCCTCTAAGGAGTTAACTGTTAAAGTAAATTACCTTTCTGTAAGTGACATGTATTGTGACTCCCTGAAATCACTGCACACCTCACAAACATGCCAACAGCACCATTCGATCTTTACACTGCAACAGATAAACAGATTGGCCCTCTCCACCTGATAGTACCATGTGTCTTTATTCTCCTTCTCTAATTATTATTCCAATTCTTGCTTGTCTTCTCTTCTGTTTTCATATTAGTGCAAAACAAAGATGTTACTGGGAGAATTGGCTTGATGTGTTCTCACGATCAGGAGAACACGTTGCAATTACACTGAAATTTAAAAAGCAATTATCTGTGAGAATGGACTGCACAGATACCACCACTGTGGTGGGTANAGCATGACACACATTATTGTCCTTGTTACTGGGTTATAACACTGCTGTACTGCTGTGGTCTGGCAGGAGTTGTCACTTCTACTTGCCATTGCCTCCAGTTACTCTGTTCTGATGAGACACGGTGCAAGATCACACGTCACATCTCTTGAACTGAGACAATAATGCAAGCGATTTACTCAATACAAAAGCAGCTTCATAAGGAAATTTGCATGTAGGAGATTTTTCCTTGAAGGGCTGGGAGGAAGAGGAGATAACGCATATGTCTGAGGTTGACGGGTTTTTTTCAGCCATGCAATTTTGAGTTGTCTTTGATTTCTCTGCTTCATGCTCCCTGTATTTGGCTAGTGCCTGCAGTACATACTATTCCACGTTCTTTATTTGCTTGGGTGTTTGAATTCAGAACACACAGTTTTGTCAATTAAGAAAAAAGCTGTAGTAGAGTTATTGCAGAGTCACAAATGGAAGCATTTTTATGGCTTGGGTTTGGTTTTTTTGAGGTATAAAGATTCTTTGAAGACAGACTTTCTTTCCATACGTGCCTTATCTAAGTGATTCACAAACCACAAGAGATTGAACCTTAAATGCCATCGATTTAAGAGCAAAAACTTGCAAGTGGAGAGATGCTAATGTATGCAAAATTACTACTGAATCACACAACCCTCAAAAACATTCTCTTTTATCCTGCACTTACATATCCTGTAAGTTAAATGCTTTGCTGGTTGATGAATTTGCATTTTGAGGGCTTTTTTGTACTTGAAAGCTTCTTACCAAGGATTTATTCTATGCCATCATGAACATTTCAGGACTCACCTCAAGTACAGTTCTGGGCCCCTCACTTCAAAATAGATATTGAGGTGCTGGAGCAGGTCCAGAGGAGCAATGAGGCTGGTGAAGGGACTGGAAGGAAAGTCTTACAAAAGGCTGCAGGAGCTGGGGGTGCTTAGCTTGGATAAGAGATGACTCAGGGGGGGACCTTATCCCTCTCTACAACTACCTGAAGGGAATTTGTAGTTAGGTGGGGGTCAGGCTCTTCTCCCAGACAACTAGTGAGTGACAGAACAAGAGAGCAGAATACACCCAAGAAGCCTCTCTCATTCCCATCTAGAATGATTGGATTTTGCAAAACAAAATTTAACTTAGGTTTTGCATTTCTCTTTCCTGTCCGTGAATTACTTCACTTAAGATTGTTAGCAGTGTTTGATTCATGAACTAAAGTCTGGATTATATTTCATACCTGCTAACCACACAAAACTGCACGTATTTTGTATCCCCAGTGACACTAAATGCTTCAGTCACTAGGTTTGGAAAGCATGCTCCTTGCCCGTTTGCTATCAGAGCNTCAGTATTTCCACGAACGCTCTTACTATGTGCACACTGTAATTACTTGGTACAGCCTCTAAGGAGTTAACTGTTAAAGTAAATTACCTTTCTGTAAGTGACATGTATTGTGACTCCCTGAAATCACTGCACACCTCACAAACATGCCAACAGCACCATTCGATCTTTACACTGCAACAGATAAACAGATTGGCCCTCTCCACCTGATAGTACCATGTGTCTTTATTCTCCTTCTCTAATTATTATTCCAATTCTTGCTTGTCTTCTCTTCTGTTTTCATATTAGTGCAAAACAAAGATGTTACTGGGAGAATTGGCTTGATGTGTTCTCACGATCAGGAGAACACGTTGCAATTACACTGAAATTTAAAAAGCAATTATCTGTGAGAATGGACTGCACAGATACCACCACTGTGGTGGGTACATTCAGCATTTGATTATCAGGATACTGTCCTTACCAAGAATGGTAAAGCATCAGCCCATACAAAAAGAATATTCTATTCACTTTGAACAGACATGCGATCAATAATCAATAGGAGTCTAATTAGCAACAGAAGAGTATTATTCGTGAAATACTAATGAACAAGCATTTTAGCACTCAAGAGTCCCAGTGTTTTTATTCCTAGGACTTATGCTCGAAGCTGTGCCAAATAACAAAACAGTCAGCATAAGTTACTTATTATTATTTTCTATTAGACTTGATGTGAGGAGGAAGTTCTTCACCATGAGAGTGGTGAGAGCTTGGAATGGGTTGCCTAGGGAGGTGGCTGGGGCTCCATCCCTGGAGGTGTTTAAGGTTGGGATAGGTAAAGCTCTGGCCAGCCTGATCTAGGGTGGGATGTCCCTGCCCATGGCAGGGGGGGTGGAGCTGGATGATCTTGTGGTCCCTTTCAACCCTGACTGATTCTATAACTTATTCCATGTGAGGGTGACGGAGCACCAGAGGGGGCTGCCTGGGATTTTTGTGGAGTCTCCTTTCTGGAGATGTTTGAAACCACCTGGACTTGGTCTAGGTGATCCTGCTGTAGTGGGGGGATTGGACTAGATGATCTTTCAAGATCTCTTCCGATCCCTGATGATTCTGTCATTTGACTTTATTTTCAGAAGTTGCATGTTGGCATTAACTTTATTTTAATGAGCAATGCTTGTTTTCTATGCAATTCCACATCCTACACTTCACTGTACAGAATCTACCCAAGAAGCCTCTCTCATTCTCATCTAGAATGATTGGATTTTGCAAAACAAAATTTAACTTAGGTTTTGTATTTCTCTTTCCTNTTAGCTTGGATAAGAGATGACTCAGGGGGGGACCTTATCCCTCTCTACAACTACCTGAAGGGAATTTGTAGTTAGGTGGGGGTCAGGCTCTTCTCCCAGACAACTAGTGAGTGACAGAACAAGAGAGCAGAATACACCCAAGAAGCCTCTCTCATTCCCATCTAGAATGATTGGATTTTGCAAAACAAAATTTAACTTAGGTTTTGTATTTCTCTTTCCTGTCCATGAATTACTTCACTTAAGATTGTTAGCAGTGTTTGATTCATGAACTAAAGTCTGGATTATATTTCATACCTGCTAACCACACAAAACTGCACGTATTTTGTATCCCCAGTGACACTAAATGCTTCAGTCACTAGGTTTGGAAAGCATGCTCCTTGCCCGTTTGCTATCAGAGCCATGGCTCGGCAGATAGGAGTACAGAACATTGTTTACCTCAACAACTTTGTAAAACAAGAGGGATTCTTACACTTGCAAGAGACAAATTCAGATGCTTAAACCGACTGCCCTTCACTCCAGGGAATTCACTGTTCTCTGTTGTTCTGAGTGTCTGCTAGTACATTTCAAGATTCTTTTACCTACATCAAGACCAAAACAGCAGGGAAGTGTTTCTCCAGAAGTTGTTCCTCTGGGCTCTTATGAAAGAGAGGTACAGCAGAATATTAATCCTTGACTACAAGTAATTAGTACCACCAGTATTACTTTGTCCACACAGCAGGGGTGAATCCAGTTATCAAATTTAAATCGCTTGCTTTCTCTAATAGCTTTGCATAACAATCTTGTACAACCTGTAGTGGTGTTAGAATCTTTCCAGAACATGATGCTGGCCCTTCCAGCTACATCCCTACTCTATGTGTTTTATTCATATTTGTAGTAAACAAAAAAGTGAGACAAAAATAATGATCTATTGAACAAGACTAGACAACGGAAAAGCTTTCTTGAAGAAAGTTACAGAATTACACAGAATTATTGAGGCTGGAAAAGATCTCTGAGATCATCAAGCCAGCCTATGTTCCTAAGCTCTGACCCTGAAAAGGCACAAGCTGTTTATTTAACCCACCCTCTTCCACGGTGCTCAGCACTGTCACAGGTATGCCCTTCAATCTAGGAAGGAGACACTCCGATGACTTTCTAAAAAGCATTTTCATCTGACATCACAGCCAACTTCAGTCCAGACAAAGGAAATCTATCACCTTCACGTTACTGAAACTTGGCTCTTTATTTTCTTTGCTTTTAGTGAACTCTCTCCAAGTAAGAATTATGTGCAGAGCTGGAAAGCCTTCCCATTACAAACACATTGAAGAGCACAACTGCTATGAAATACAGTTAAAGACTGTATAGAGACTTTTTTGCTTTAAGAACAATGCTATGTTATAGTGCTTTGTATTAAAAGCGGGATTATTTTCTTTCTATTTTACACTTGTTCTGCTATTATCTTTTTCAAGGTCAAAGTGTTCTAAGAAGCTGCTCTGAAGCCTTTTTTTAATATAACTAATTCTTCTTTCTTCTTAATTCCCAGGCACGTTTAAAATTCTAATCAGACTGTGAAAAGCCACATCGTAATACAATCTAACACTGAATAAAATTCACCCTTCTAGCAATACTTTGTTCTTATTTGTTTTATGAACCCTCCACAGAAAGTTAATTTTGCGCCCAGTCTCATTAGATTTGTAAGAAATAACAACTAAAGATAAGAAAATAGAGCAAGATTTATACTTTATGATCCAGCTACTCAAGGCTTTACTTAAACTACTATTCATTACCAACAGCTTCTTCCCGTGTCACACCGCCTGCTTCATATTTCACAGTAACACAACCTCCACACAAATGTTCTACTTTCTTGCACTTAAATCAGGGTTGTGCTTTTCCACTATCAATACTTGGTGACTGTAATATTACCAAGCTGGACTGAGTATCCAACAAGTTTGGAAATAACTGCAAGATGAGTATGAGCCAGCAATGTGCTCTTGTGGCCAAGAGGGTCAACAGCATCCTGGGGGGATCAGAAGAGGGGTGGTTAGCAAATCAAGGGAGGTTCTTCTCCCCCTCTACTCTGCACTGGTGAGATCCTACTTGGAGTATTGTGTCCAGTTCTGGCCCCTAAGGTCAAGAAGGACACAGAGCTGCTGGAGGGTGTCCAGCATAGAGCAACAAAGATGATGAAGGAAGTAGAACAGCTCCCTGGTGATGAAAGGCTGAGGGAGCCTGGTCTCTTGAGCTTGGAGAAGAGGAGGCTGAGGGGGGACCTCATTCATGTCTCTAAATATGTGAGGGGTGGATGTCAGGCGGACAGAGCCTGACAAGGGGCAATGGGTGCCAGCTGGAACAGAAGAGGTTCCATATAAATATCAGAAGAAATTTCTTCCCAGTGAGGGTACCAGAGCATTGGAACAGGTTGCCCAGGGGGGTTGTAGAGTCTCCTTCTCTGGAGACGTTCCAAACCTGCCTGGATGTGTTCCTGTGCGACTTGGTCTAGGTGATGCTGCTGTGGCTGGGGTATTGGACTAGATGATCTTTCGACATCCCTTCCAATCCCTAATGATTGTATGAAAGTAAGGAAGAACGGTGTCTCAAATCCATTATACTATTTCCATGAGCTTCAAGGGAATCATATTTCCTTTCTGTAAACCACATCCTGGTGTTTCATCATTCTCCCTTCTTTAAGATCCCATTCAGGCACGTACTTTTTAATAACATCGTCAGTGCTGAACAACCTGCTAATTATCACACTCAGCTCCCCCTCAGAACCATATCTCTCCCAAAATAGGCTGCACATTTGCAAAAGTAGTGTAACTCTCTTATTCAGAAGGAATAATCTGAAACCTGTATCTACCGTTCACTTGAAAGGTTCTTGACAACATGTTCAAAAGATTCAAGTATGGAGTTAGGGTGGAATGAGCACAGGGGACAGGAGCATGGTACAAATAGTCATTTCTCACGTAGCCTCAGTTGAAATAACCTGATTAGACAATGATGTATCAGAAGTGGGACATATTCTTGCATTACAAGCACCAGGATAACGATGCAATTTTTCAATCACAAACTTTTCTCTCAATACATATCCTGCCTATATAAACAGGAATCCAAGCTATGTATCTTCAGCTAACTCATAGATTCATAGAAGGGTTCAGGTCAGAAGGGACCTTCAAGATCATCTAGTTCTAACTCCCCTGACATCAGCAGGGACACCCCCAACTAGACCAGGTTGCTTAAGGCCCCAGCCAATCTAGCACTTCCAGAGAGAGGGCATTCACAACCTGGGCAACCCTTGCAGCAGGTTGAAGAACTTCCTTCTATTTCCAGTCTAAACCTCTCCTCTTCCAGCCTGAAGGAAGTGTTATTTAATTTCTAATGCCTGTTACTAAACATCCACACTTTATCCCAACTTCTCTAGCATAACATCTGATAAAGAAAGTACATAACCCATATTGTATTACACTACAACCATTCTGAGCAACTGAAGATTCCTTGGCAAAAATCTGAGTTGACCTACTAGATGAGCTAAGATTATTATGGCGCAGTACAGTGCATAATGCAGATGAAACTCCACCCTAAAAGTTCAAAGACACCAGATAAGACGAGTACCAGAACCACTATTTGTGAACTCGCATTACAGCTAGGGAGGAATTTTAATGAAAACTGGAATGAGATTGAAGGTACCAGACAGATTTGATGCAAACACACACCATTCTGTTGCTTCCTAATGCCTTTTTATATTTCTCATACTGCCCAAAATCTCCAAAAGGTCTTAAAATAAGTAATAACCCCAACAAAACCAAATCAAAGCTAAGTGTATGCATATTCTTACTCATCTCTCCAAACTTCTAAGACTTTAGGACTTGCTTTTCTCTGTAACTAAGAGCCTAAAACATATTTTGCATAGTAAAGATGAAAGGGATCAAATACCCATATTGGGTTAAAGCAAGTCTTTTCATCTGTTCTGTAGTTAATGTTGACAGAAATACAGGAGACAGGAAAATGGTCAGCAACATCAATGACTACATCATTTCCAAGCATCATTTCCACAAACAAAGTAATATTTCTCCAAAAATATTCTATGCATCATCTTCTCTGTGCACAAATTACACTATTTAGTCATGATCAGGCTATAAACACACTAGTTTACCCTACCAAAAGGGAATCCATACAGGTTATGGAGCAGACTGGAAAGAACTTCCTGAAAGTAGTACAGGAGACGGTCTAAGCAGACTGTTTTTGTATTGTGTAGCTGCTCACCGCAGATGTAAATAGCTGCACTCAGTTCTCTCAGAATTTTGGAATGAAGATTTTTCATTCCAACTTTAAAGCAGAAACAACACCTTTGAAATTGTCCTGGCTTGAAAGCATTTGGAGAGAAGACTGGATCCATAGCAGGTAAAATTTACTTGTTAACTAATATTTTGCATGTTAGGTAACAGCTGCATTAATAAACCACAGCAACAGTGGCTTTAACATTTGGCATCTCAGCTGATCTCCAAACACACATGAACAAAATTTACTTGTTCATCCTTCTCCCTTTAGCAAAAGTAAAAAGAGTATTCACAAGATTTCCGAAGAGTCACACATTTATCTTACCAAACATTGCTATTTTTAGCTTAAAATTACAGGAGGAGTCAGTTCCAGTCTGCATTTAAAAAGTAATAACCTTTACGGAACTCTACAGTGAGCATTCACCCTGTGTTAAGGTTTCCCACAGAGGATTTTAAGGCCAAAATCTATGCTGGACAGCAAGTATAAACAAAAATACTTGAAAACAGAAATGGTTTTAAGAGAGCAAGACCACTAATTCTATCAAAATCTTCAATATAAAGCAATATCGAAAGCAATGACTTTAATGTGTTTTTCAGCTTGGTAATGTTTCATTCATAGATGAATAGCCAAGTAGCAGCGCTGAATGGTAGTTCTAAGGAGTCCCAAAGCCATGCGTTACTTTAGAAAACAGCTTTAAGAAAGAAAGAGTTGTCTGTTCCATAAACAAAACCAGAGATTTCACATTTGGCTGGTGAGAATATATTGTTTGCAAATCACTTACACAAGTAGAATTGAGTAAAGGTAGTACACTCTGTTGACTTCCTTACAAATCGGTTATCTTCTTCCTTTCCTATGTTATTATTCCCTAATTATTGAAACCCCTTCAGCGCAAAGTGTTGATTTCCTGAGTATTTTCTGAGTACACATGAAGCTGCAGTTGAATGTCTTTTGCCAAATACTGCTGACTGGAACAAAAGTGCAATTAAGAAACAACTGGTGCAGCAGCAAAGCACTGGACACGTTCTGTGACATGGTGCAGGTAGCTCGTGCTTTGATTGCTTTTGAAATTCTCTCGATATTTAAATGTTTCCCATGTTAAAGTGTAGAGGTTCTGTTTATTTTTGTAACAAAAAAAAGAGCAGGTAACAACTTTCTGACTGTGCTCTGTTCTAGAGGTAAACCTTTTCTTCCCAGCCAGCAGCTATCATCCACCTTCTAGTATCTTGAATAATTTCAATCAAAAACATCAGAGAGTAGTTGTCAGGCTCCAGAAAACAAACTCAAACTAATTTCCAACAGAGAAAGTGTCTCAAAGTAGGTTTTGTACCTCTAAACTTGCACATGAAATGTGAGCAATGAATATGATATGGCTTTAAAACTCACCAAGTCTTCAGGGCAAGAAGAGCTCCCAAGCACAATTTGTTTGAGTTGGTCTGAAGTAATTTTGTTTCTTAGACAAAACACTAATTTTTACAACATAATTTTATAACTGAACCCTTGTACCACAGTGATGCTGCAGCTTCATTTCTCTAAGGGAACGTAATGTTTAATATATGCTTAGCTTTGTGAAAACTATAAGCAAGACATCTGAAGTTTACTGTGAATAGAAGATGGAAGCAAATCTATGGGCATTGTTAAGAATAAAACTTGTGTTGATACATTGTTTGCTGCCTTTGACCTCGGCATCTCAGACCAAAAAAAAAAGTGCTTGCTTGCTAAAGTTTTAGACTTTATTCTTGAGGATTTACTTTATTTCATTTCTTTTTGAACTCTTGATATTAATAGATTAATTGTCATACACTTAATACAGCAGTTGCACGTATTACTGCAGACCATTTTCCTGTAATTAGCTTTTAATTATTAAAGATTTTATTACAATTCAAGCCATAACTGCAGAAAAACCTAAGGCCTCATGATTGCCTGTTGTGGATTAACTTCTAATTCCTTGACATGACAACTCAGGGAACCAACCAGATAATCATGTAGGCTTTGGACAGTGTAAGAGATGAAACTTTAAAGCCCTTGAGCCACGATGCCTTGTAAAGTTCTGGTTTTTCTTTGGAAAGCAAAGTTGAAAAGGTGATCCTATTCTCCCCTCATACCTCATCATCTATGTAGCTATATTATTAAACTTCACACTATTATTAAACTTCAGCAAAACCGCAGATTCCATTGTTACACTGAACAGGTCCTTGGGATGATCACCATTTTTCACACAAGTATTAGAGACCCATCAAGACTCTCCTACTCACAAGACACTCACTTCTTTAAAAATTCATTTCAAGGCTAGATGACTTCTAACTTGTTAAAAGAGAAGCAGCTATGGCACTAGGCTGGAGAAGCTGTACAAAACCACATGGTAGACTTCTTTAAGATGTTTCCATCTTACCTCTTTTATTGCCAGTAGGAAATAGGGAGTTTATCTTGAGTTCACAGCTTTATTTTGATGAATATATACATGGTGCTGTTTGACAGGATTGTTAATCTTTATTCTGACAAATACACTGTGAATACCATTAAGCTCCTGCAGTCATGAAATGCTGTGTCATGGTTGCTGTCTGGGTAGGAATATACCAAATTATTCAATTTTACCACTTCGACAAGAAATTTCTCCCTAAAAACACGAACTGATTTAGACTCTGCAGAAGGGAAGGAAAATAATTGTAGCCATTCTGAAAGGTTTGCCCTGCTTTCATGTTCTCCTCATGTTTTCTGTCTTACACCAAGAAATTCCAGTGAAGTTCATATACTTTTAATTCCCAGATCTTTGACTGCAGTTTCCCTTAAGTTAAAACATTAGTTTTGCTAAATCGAGTAGTTCATATTTAAACACCAAGAAATTATGTTTTCCTGGTTTTGAAGTTTAAGAAACTCAGCTTTAAGAAACTACATGAACCAGTTTGACTTTTTATACACAGTTGTGTTGCTGAACACAACTTGAAGTCTCTTCACTGAAAGGAAATGCTTTTCTTTGACTGCAAACATCATATTTGAGTCACCTTTTTTCTCAATTAGAAAAAAAAAATAAAATGAAGCCTGAGTAGGCAAAAACCAAGGACCAATAAATCTCAAAGTGTGGCTTATAAAGTAGTTTCCTCTGTGTTTATAGTGCTAAGGAAAAAATGCAAGTAGCAATGATATTCACATCAGGGAGAAAAAGACAACTATGAGTGTTAGAAGAAACTTCTTCCCAGTGAGCATAACGGAGCACTGGAACAGGCTGCCCAGGGGGGTTGTGGAGTCTCTTCTCTGGAGACATTCAAGACCTGCCTGGATGTGTTCCTGTGCAACTTGGTCTAGGTGATCCTGCTGTGGCAGGGGGATTGGACTAGATGATCTTTCAAAGTCCCTTCTGATCCCTAATGATTCTGTGATTCTATGGTTAGAGATGTCCACAAGCCATGTCAAAGTAAAACTTTGCAGTGCTACCAGCATCCTAGAAACATGTACAAGAAAAGGAATATGCATGCATTCCTCAGCTTATTAAGAAAGTACATCACCCCTCAGTTTATTAGTAAAGTATATCACCCCTCAGTTTATTAACACAAGTATATCAGCACAGCTTTGGAATCACATAGAGCCTTGTAAGAATTTGTTTTCTTTGGTCTGCTTTTCTAGAGCCCTCTAAAGGTCAAATGCTGTTTCTGCTCATATAGAGAAAATGAAGCTTGCCACAAGTTGCTAGCTAGTCCTGTAATCCTTATTCCTAGATTTCAAGCTTTTACCTTAGTTTTCTTTTTATACTCTGCTACTTTATATGTTAGAAACAGAAGACAGACAATACTTTAGGTCCCTTTTCTACAATTTAATTCAATTCTGAATTTGAATATTTGAGTTGGCACACCGAACTATGCTGCACTAATGTAGAAACAAAATATAGACTTCTGTGCAGCTCCATGATTATGTTTAGTGTTGTGTTCTTTATTCCCTCTCTGCATAACTACTAACATGCTATTTAACTGTCCTATTTGCCAGCCGATTGTATATTAACTCTGGTTCTGGTATATTAACTGGGTAAGAACTACTCTTCCTGATGGACAAATACCAGCTCAGAATCAGTCAGCCTACAAGTATGGTTCAGTTCTATCACAGGTTTTTGTAATACCTTCCTTACAAATACTCTCTTCTACCTCTTTGATGTCCACTGATGAAGCACTAAACTGCTACCTGTCTCAGCTGTAGTTTTCACTACCTGGTACAATTTGTGCCACCAGCAAGGTTTGTCTTTATTGCTTCCTTCCCTTCAAATAGTTTATGATGCTGACAAGCAGAATGGAACCTCTATGGGACAGAAGCTCAAGCTACTTCTCTCTACTTTCCTTCTTTATTCTGAACAGTTGCTAAAAAAAGTCAAACCAACTAAAAAAACCTCCATTTTTAAATACTACATTGAACTACAGGGATTCTGTTTTTAATGACAATTCACAGCTAGTTTACTTAGTAAACACTCAACAGCCCAACTCTCAAACACTGAAGAAAATTAAAGATCAATTTAGCATGAAGGTAAGGTTATTTAATGTATCTATACCGGAGCGACATGTTGAAAAACTTCTCTTTGGACTTTGCAGAAAACAGGCAGACAAGTCAGCAGTTATTCAAATCAGGAGTAGACTTTGAAGGGAAACAGCAATTACACTTCAATGAAATTTAGTTTCAGAAATTTGTTTTCATTCACTGCTATCTGTGCTTCAATGAGCTTTGTGAATGCTTTACTTTCTCCACAAAAAGGTCTGTAAGCAGTCTAAACAGTGTAATCCCCTCACAAAGCCATTCAGAAACACATAAAGTATGTCATGTGAAATACTGCAACTCAGAACTGTGCAGGGCATGAACACAGAATCACAGAATTACTGAGGCTGGAAAAGACCTCTGAGATAATCAAGCCCAGCCTGTGACCTGACATCACCACAATAACTCGACCACAGTTACAAAGCAGGAAAAAAAATACCTCTATCAATTGCATTTTGGTACAGAATTTCTGACAGACTCTGTTAACTGATTAACTGGCTATGAAGGAGCACATATCCACAACTGAACCAGTGGCTCATACTGTCTGTGAAATACCATGGTCCTACCATACTAGATGAACACATTCTCTTCCAATTCAAGGAAACACAGCAGTGGTCAGTGCCTTCAAAGAGACCTTGGAGTAAATGAAAGAACTGCTCTCAAACCCTCCTAACTCAAACTTGTTCTAACACTGCATATAGAATCATAGAATCATAAGGCATCGGAAGGAACCTTGAAAGATCATCTAGTCCAATCCCCCTGTCATCATTCACAGGAAAAGCTACATAGAAGTGTTTCTGCTACTTAGTATTTTGACTTATCCAGACTATTCAGAAGTCAGCTTTCACAGTGGCTGAGCATGCAGGGTTTACTCTTTGACAAGTATTAATAACTCCCTAGTTCTAACTACTGGCAGCGTTATTTGTCATTATGCTCAACAGAGTAAGAATTAAAACCCTGAAGCTTAGTTCAGGATCCACTTCTGTTTCAAACCCAAAATCTATATTTGGGATTAAGATTTTTCCAAGTTTTAATATGCACAGATGCATCTGCTGATTTATTTATTTACACACATAGTTATATGTAAATCTGCAAGACTTTCAAGAATGAAACTACTGAGGATAATATTTTAGCATGCGGGCACTTAGCTTATCTGATAACATAACTCCAAGACATCTTAAATGAAGAGAGTCATGCTGTACAACAAAAAGCATCCGTTCAGCACAGGTAGTATAAATAACAGAACCCCTGTTATACTACATACTCCAAGACAAGGTACTCCTTGCATAGAAGGCTACCTGTGTCTGTCTGTTCTCACATGGATGCACAGGCTGAAAAAAGGTAGAAGGGGACATTTTGTTCCTCAATACCCTATGATCTAGATTTAGGTTGACTTGGTTTATTTGGATTTAGGTGGGACTGGATGATCTTTGAGGTCTTTTCCAACCTTATCATTACTGTGTTACCAGAGTTACCTGCTACAATTGCAACACTAAAGGATTCCATGTGCACCTTTCTCCAGGCCACACTTACTTACAAATCAGAGAGGAGTCACTGAAGTGCCCTTGACCTTCAACAGTTCACAGAATCAATCAGGTTGGAAAAAGATTGGATCACTGAGTCCAACCCATTAACCCCACTCTGCAAGTTCACTTCTACACTCTATCCTTAACACTACATCTAAGTGACTCTTGAACACACCCAAGGATGGGGACTCAACCCCTTCCCTGGGCAGTCTGTTCCAGTATTCAACCACTCTTTCCATGAACAACTTTTTCCTGATGTCCAGTCTAAACCTACCCTGTTGCAGTTTGAAGCCCTTCCCTCTGGTTCTGTCTCTCATTATGCCTGTGAGAAGAGACCAACACCAACCTCTCTACAGTGTCCTTTCAGGTAGGGAGTCATGAGGTCTCCCTTTAGCCTCATGTTCCTTAACCTAAACAGTCCCAGCTCGCTCCTCAAAATGGTAAAATGTAGGAAAAATGGTGTCTTCAAAGGTCTGAATNTTCTACACTCTATCCTTAACACTACATCTAAGTGACTCTTGAACACACCCAAGGATGGGGACTCAACCCCTTCCCTGGGCAGTCTGTTCCAGTATTCAACCACTCTTTCCATGAACAACTTTTTCCTGATGTCCAGTCTAAACCTACCCTGTTGCAGTTTGAAGCCCTTCCCTCTGGTTCTGTCTCTCATTATGCCTGTGAGAAGAGACCAACACCAACCTCTCTACAATGTCCTTTCAGGTAGGGAGTCATGAGGTCTCCCTTTAGCCTCATGTTCCTTAACCTAAACAGTCCCAGCTCGCTCCTCAAAATGGTAAAATGTAGGAAAAATGGTGTCTTCAAAGGTCTGAATTCATCTCTTGACAGGGCTTTTAGAATTCTGGTTTCCCACAAGGACACATCATTTTTTTGTTTCTCAACCTCCTGCTTAAGTGAACAATAAGAACCATTAAGCAATTCCACCACTGCTCCTCCCCTCAACAATCCTACCCCTTACAATGGAAGAATGAATACTGAGAATAACTGTACTCACCAGCCAACAGTAAATAGTAGAAACTAAAGGAGAATCAAACTTTCAAGAAAAAAAGGCAAAACATCCCAGGACATGCATCTCACCCCATTTTGTATTTTCCCTTCCAGACGCACAGCTTGGCAATCATCACCCTACCAACGTTTTGATGCATTTCTACTGCATGTTGAAAAACAGGAAAAGAAATAGTTGGGATAACTTATCTTTTACTGAGGCTACAATGCCTTGGAAATGGAGCTCTATTTCAAAGCAACTAATAAGGTACCTTCTGTGTCATGTTAGGTGAGGTAGTCTTCAGCATTTCCTCTGCTTTCAATATATGGAGCAGGAGAGGGGGAAATGGTTCCCCAGAGTAAGATGCACGAAGAGTCTATTCCCCAACATACTGTCAATGCAAGTGGTAGCCTCTGCATACGGGAGAGAGCTTTATCTTTCACCATATTTCCTTTTTATTCAACTGCAGCTGCTCTGCTGAATTCTAAGAGTGTTCTTTTCTGGCAAGTCCTCCTTGTCCCATGAAAGGCTTTTCTAAAGTATGATTTATGGCAATGAAAAACGACGAGTGGCTGCTCTGAAACCAACTGAATCATGTAAAACCAGAACTGGAAGTAAGAAATGTCGCAAAGGAATACAGATATAAGCAAAGCTGGTTTAGCACAACTTTATGCCATCCCATGTGTTTCCCAGGACAGTAAAGAACAGTCATTCATCTCTCTCAAAGCTCTGAAGTTACTTAATATTGTGTGGTATTTAGAAGTACAACTAACACTACTGTAGGGACTAGGAAATCAGATAACAGGTGTTTTTCCCCAGACCTGAGTAGTTGAAAAGTTTTGCTACAGACTGTGTTGTTCGAAAGCTGTAATGAACAGCAGTCATTCATATTGCTATACTTCTGTATGCCTTTGCATATTTAGCAGTCAAAAAACCCCACATAAGAGGGCTTACCCTCTACCAAAAAGATTGATCAAGTTTGTTTACAAAAAGGCTTTCAATTCAGACTTTAAAGTTTCAAAACAAAAAAGAATTCAGAAAATGGAGCAAACAAAAAAATCAAAGCATATTTACCCTAAGATCCTGAATTAGTTTAGTTCTGTTATGACTAAGAAACCCTTCGTGTAACAGACAGATGCATAAAGAGATGCTGTGAAGCCTTCAGAAATCATTACAGATGTCTCCGGGACAATTCAGAATGGTCAGCTTGTACCCGAGGTACCTGTGCAGGTGTGCTTCATCCACACTCAACTCTAAAGCTATCAGCCATGCTCAGATGGATTTTACAGCTCCTATTCTGCAGTATGTCCGTATTTTTTTTCTCCACCAACCCTGCAAACCTATAGATGAATTGATTTTATCACCTTGAACTCCTAACAGCTGAAAGCATAACTCTTACTATAGACCCACATGAGAACAGAATACAGCTTTGAATTCTGGAATGCAAAATACTGAAGTCACCTTACAAGCTGGGAATTGTCCCAGTGCTCTTCAATCACCTCTATACACCTCAGAAATGAACATGCATATTAAGTCTATTCACTGGCTGTAATAGACAGCTTCTTCCAAAAATCTATACTTAAATCTTCTACTGAACTAAGTTATTTTCTTCTTACATGTGTTGAAAGTGAGTTTTGCACAAGCTCCTCCTCTGCATTCAGAGACCATGCTATCTTTCCTACTTGTCATCAAGAAAAGTCCCCTCTGAACGGCTTGATTTCTGTTTTGAGAGACACTGAGCTGAAATGACCTCTTGGAGAGCAGCTCTCAACAAAAGTCCTCTAAAATACTAGTATTTCATTTATCCTCTCCTATGATCACCTGCAATATTTAGTTTAGCCCATTGCTAGCTCGTTAGTGGGTACTATAATTAGCACACGATCTGTCACACACTGGAGGTAGTATGCAGAGGATTATATTATCTCCTGTTTAAGTGTCTTTGGCATTTTTGCCAAACTACATCTGTTCACCACATAAGACGTTTGCTTTCTGTGTTTAAAATATCCTTCACTTCACCACTGAGTTAACTACTTTTACATGTAAGTAGGCATCTTTAGGCAGAACAGAGTAGGATGTGTTTATAAAGAAAAACAAACAGAGGAAGCAAGGCGTTTGTGGGTTGATACCAGAAAGAAAAAAATCATTTTGCCAAGCACTTTATGTAAATTCTGGGTTGTCACCTCCTCCCCTTCACGCTTTCTCTACATCACTAATATTCTAGTACATCCTGTGTTACACACTGCTCAAACAAAAAATGCCCACAAGGAAGACAAGGAAGCCTCCCAAAATAATTTCGTCATGCATAAGCCTTAAATCTGATTGTTACCCCAAGTTTATTTTTACCCTGTTTCATCTCGCTTGTTACACTTGAATGTGACAGAACAGTCAGAAGGCAGCTGTTACAGCAAATCATCATCGTGGCTACCATGCGTGCCCAGTTGCTTCTGTTATCAGTTTAAGTCTCTGTGGACTTATAACCAAAGGGGCATGAAGCTGCCACTGGACTCCACACTGTGGAGAAGGAGAGGTGCTCCTTCCTAAAAGATTCCATTAACCCCTAGATCCTTCTCCGAACATTTATGCTGCCACTTCTAATGGTTATGATTTGGAAGCATCAAATGAAACAGGGGAGTCAGAATTATGTGGCCAGAAGTACTGAAACAAAACATGCCAACTGGATGCCTCTCAGAAACACTAAGAGATGTTGCCTCACAGCACTTTTTATTGTCCAGACAGATTTTAGATAGGACACAGACAACCAACAGAACCACTCCGAGTTTCACCTCTCCCGCCTTGCCTTTCCCTTTTTCCCCCCCCTCATGTTAATTTTTCATTGCCCAACACTTTCATTACAGTTTCCTTAGAATAAACACCTGCTGGAAATGAAGACATGTAGAAAGAACTCTACTGCTTTAAAATGCTTTTGTCAATAGCAGTGACTTGGAAACCAAAACACTATTTATTATCAATAGACACATCCCAATCCCACTGCAGATGTGATCAGGAATTAAACGCCACCAAGACCCTTCCTCAGTAACTGAGTGCTAGGAATAAAAGTATGAGAGAATATTATAGGAATTCCATCTACCACACCATTTTCTATGGTTTGCCAACATGTCATGTAATCATAGAGCAGAGAACAGGCCGTCTTTATGCAGGAGAACTTCCAGTAGCCACATAGTGGGCATGCAACCAAGAACCTGAAAAGAACTTGAGTCTTTGAAAAGCTCCTTTTGCTTAATACCAGCATTTTTTTTTTCTAATTGTACCTGAAAACAGAATATTTTTCATACTGACCCTGTTAATCCCATTCTAAGACAACACTCGTATTTCTAAAACCTTGGAGTTTCATTTCACAGTACTTGAAATAAACATGAGTAATAGGCAGCCTATTCTGTAGGCTTTGCTATTTTAAACCTGATTATGACAAAATCACTAGGTGTTTAACCATTAGGTTAAAACAGTTTGGTTTTAGCTGCATGAATACTATTAGAAGTTGAGCAGAATTTATTTTATAACAGTTTAACAGATTCCTAGAATGGTTCAGGTTGGAAGAGACCTTAAAGATCATCTAGTTCCAACCCCCTGCTATGATCAGGGACACCCCTACTAGACCAGGTTGCAAAAGGCCCCAGCCAATCTGGTGCTTCCAGAGAGAGGTCATCCACAACCTCTCTGGGCAACCTGTTCCAGTGTCTCAGTGCCCTCGTCATGAAGAACTTCTTTCTGATTTCCAGTCTAAACCTCCCTTCTTCCAGCTTGAAACCATTCCCCCTGGTCCTGCTACTCCAGCCCTTGAAAACAGCTCCTCCCCAGCTTCCTTGTAACCCCCTTCAGGTACTGGAAGGCTGCTCTAAAATCTCCCTGGAGTCTCCTCTTTTCAAGGCTGAACAGTCATAACTCTCCCAACCTGTCCCTATAGGAGAGGTGCTCCAGCCCTCCACTCTTCCTCGTAGCCCACCTCTGGACATGTTCCAACAGCTCAATATCCTTTTTGTGTTGGGGACTACAGAACTGGACACAGTACTCCAGATGGGGTGTGATGAGAACAGAATAGAAGGGGAGGATCACCTCCCTCAAACTACTAGTCACACTTTTCTTGATGCAGCCCAGGATGCAGTTGGCTTTCTGGGCTGCAAGTAAATATTGTCAGCTCTCGTTGAGATTTTTTTCCATTGACCAACACCCCAAGTCCTTCTCAAATATAATGCAGTAATATTTTTAGGAAGGTGGATTTTCTTTTCCTGAAGGATCTGACCTAGACATGTTTTTGTCCTGCTCACAGCTGTTACATTTTTGAATTTGGTAAACAAATTGTGCAGCTTTCTAGGGAAATCTCTTTTCCCTTTTAATTAAAACAAAAACAAAAAAAAACAAAACCAGAAAAAAAAAGCCCAGACTTAATGACTAAAGTAGCATTTTGCCTGCATGGACAAGAATAGCTCCACAAAAATAACTTGCTATACATAGGAAGTAAAGGAATACAGAGGAACATCCTTAATGCATCTTATTTCTAACTTCACATTCTGGCATCTATATGGGAAGATCTGGAAATAGCCTTACCAATGCCTTAGTGGGACTGAATGAAGAACCAGATGCACCACAGTGCACTCAGTGTTAAATTAGGGCTGCACACAGTGCAGTTTTAGCTAATAAAAAACAAAAAGGCAGAATTCCATGCTTCTGGTTCTAAAACACAAAAATTTTAATCAGAAGACAGATGGGTTTATTCCTTACTTTAAAAAATAATTAATAGAAAGAGCTTGGAATGTAGCTCCAAGAAAACTTAAGAAAACTACTAGTAGCTACTGTATTTCCATCTTACTTAATGGATGTCTTCTCAAGCATCCCTTGCCTAGTGAATGAAACAGTAGGCACACAGAAAAAATAACTTCCCTCACACATACAAATCAGCCCAAACTGTAAATCCTTACATAGTACCCAACTTAAGAATCTCAACCAGGATTTTAGCTTGAGGGTTTCTTGGTCTGAGTTCCAGAATCTGAACTCAGAAATATTGGAATTCAGATTCTGGAATTCCAAAATATTGACAGTGTTGTGGAACATTAAGTAGAAAACCAAAACATTCAGTGTGTTTCATGTGCTAGAGTTCTTCCACAAGTAGCACTAAACAGGAATCTCACTATTACATCTGACATCATTAATTATAATGCCTTTCTAAGTTTGAATGTGGCTTCTCTTCCATCTTTACACTTTTCCTAGTCCAGTTAAGAAGCTGTTTGTAAAGTGGCAATCCTTCTAGGTAATTGTTTACTATCAGAGGTGAGACTCGAGTTTTAAAAAAAACCAAACAAACAACCACCACTAAAACCAAACCTCAAAAGCCCTAAAACAAGTCCTAATAGCGAAACTACTCTGGTTTTTGTGACTATACCTGAAGAAAGGGAATCTCATGTTCAATACACAAGCCACTCACACCAGTCTGTCTGCCTTACAGAAGGCAGTGTAGTCCATTTAGAAACTATGCAACCCCCTTGCTCTCACTTAGCCCCAAATTTCACACAGATGCGTCATTACAGCTCCAGAGTAGGTCAGTTCCACAAACAAGGTATTTTTTATACTCCTAGATTTTATCCATCTTTCTATAGCAAAGCAGCTTTGTAAGGTCCAGGTTCCACAAAAGGAAAAAAACAAATGATCTCGCTGACCAGTGTGACTGCAGCAAAGCTTGTGAGGGCAGGAGTAAATTACTCACGCAGAGAACCATGCTGTCATTGCTAGAAGCTCTTGGTACCTGAGTGGCTCAATTACAACTAGTTAGAGCATCTCCTTCCCACACTCTGTTCTGACATGAAAGCATGCCAAGACACAAACCAGAGGTTTCTTATATATTAAGGAATCATTGAAGGATGCAAAGATATGAAGCTACTCAAATCAACAGAAAAGCTTAGAACTGACCTAAGAGAAATCCCAGCATCACGTTATTAATCTGCTACAGAAGGCATCTTGCGCACATAAGATGTGAGTACAAACCCAGTAGCCCACTGAAATGAAACCATCCGGGTCAGTTTAACTACAGTTATGCACATATATACAAACCTTTATGAAACGTAAGTAATTGCCACCTTTGAATCAGATACTGAATCACTTTTAAAGTGCTGCTTGAGGGAAGGAAGGGGGGAACATCAAACCATCACTGGACCCTTAACAGTTTTCTCAAGCTCATAAGCTTTGTAAAAAAAGAACTGCTTCACACTTACTAATCAAAGTGATTTGCTATTTAGAATTGTACCCTGGAATAAATTGATATTAATCTAATTTATTCCAACTAAAAATAAACTTTTATAATAGCCACTTCCCTAGGATAGGCAGATGAAAAGCTATAGATAAGTTTTTAAAGCAGAAGGACCAAGCAAATTCTGCTGTAATGACTTCCAGATGTCATCAGCACCTCTCACACCACTTTTTCTTGGCCTGAAGAGCCAGCAGAAGCTTTCACAAACGTGTCATGTTTATATTTGCCACTAACACAAAAACCACACCTAAAGCGAGTGCCTTAGTCACTGCTGTAAGTGAAGTAAATGTAGAAGGCAATGGCATGCGTATGTATACAGAAAATTACTATTTAACCCATTCTTGGTTATTGTGTTGCTACTGTTTTAAAACTTGGAAGCTACTAGAAATACTTTAAATTTTCAAATAAGAGAAATAACATTATTCCTATATATTTGTCATACTGAAATCTGTAATAGCGCCCAACTTTCCTGCATTGCTAAGGTGTTTCTCAAAAGCCCTGGAAGACTAGTATTTAAAAGAAAAATTGAAATAATGCAGGTAGTGTAATTTTAAATTACAGAATATGAAGCTAACATGCCAAAATTCATTTTAAGTATGCAAAAGTCCACAGCTGGAGAAAAATAACTTCACACATCAAAGTGAGCACTTGGATGTTCTTATCACCACTTGATAAACTGATTTATTCCCAAGTTGCTATTATCCTAAAGACAGGCAATGTTCTTCTTTAACATGGCATTTCTATATAAAAAAAGCCAATGCTTCTGACACTAAAGACAACTTTAGCACTAAACAGAATCTTAAGTGAGGTTAAAAAAAAAAAAAAAGATAGAGGATACGTAGAAGTGAAAAATCAGGAGCTGTGACTTGTTGAAGATTTGAATTTTTAAAAACAAGTGGATTAGGTCCACAAGCAAGAACCTCAGAGAAACAGTCACACATCCAGCCCTAAAATATTTAAAAAGACAAAAGAAAACTATGAAAAAGAACCACCAAGCAAAAACCCCAAACCCTACCAACAATTAAATGTTGTGTTACTCTCACACAGCACTGGGCAGAAGTGCTTTCAGTGCGAGTTACTAGCGCTTACTTGTATAATCACCCAGCCTTGCAGCTGTAGCTTCCACATTTGGACACCAAAGAAGTCAGATGTTGGTTTTATGGAATTAAGTAGTTTGGCTTTTTCCTTTTAAGGAAGGGAACTAAACAATCAGATATACATCTCTATATAACATAAAAGCACGTTTCACTGTACTCTTCATGTTTATCCACATAAAAGTAGATGTCTGTCACCAACAATCTGAACTATTCAGGAACTCAATGAATGTTTTAAGTCCCAAACACAAAGAAATTATACAAAAGGTGGACAAAGGGGTCAAGTAAGATCATACAGACACAAGGACAGTATCTATGCATGCAGAGATGTGGTTAGAGAAGCAATATTTAACCCAGGACTGAATCAAGAGAGGAATGTTAGAGGCTAACAGGGCTTCTACAAGTACAAGAGCTCAGTAATTCATTTGACACTGTCTCTCATAAGGTGCTTGTAGATGAGGTGTTGATGTATAGGCTGGGCAAGCAGAAGGTGAGTGAAGTAAAGGCCCAGAATGGTCGGGCCCAGGGGGCAGTGAACAGTGACACTAAGTCCATCTAGAGCCCAAGAACTAGCAACGTAGCCTGGAGTCAGGCCCAGCTCTGTTTAGTATCTTCACTAATGATGTGGATGATGGGGCAGAGCACACGCTCAGAGTTTACTGATGACACAATACTGTAAGGTGTGCCTGATACACCACAGTGTCATGCTGGAGAAGTGAGCTGATAGGAAACTCAAAAAGAGGTGCAAAGTCCTGCCACTGCAGAAGAACCCAATATACCAGCACATGCTGGCAATGGTCATCCGGAAAGCATCTTGGCAGAAATGGACCTGGAGTCCTGGTGGGCACCAAGATGAACATAAACCAATAAAAAGCCTTCACCAAAGACATCTAAAGGTATCCTTGGGTTATGTTAGCACTGGCAGCAGGGCAAGAGAGGTGACACTCCTGCTCTATACAGCGCTGCTGAGGCCACACTTTGAATGCTGTGTCCAGGTCAGGGCTTCAGAGTATAAAAGAAATGAACAGAGCTGCTTGACAAAGTCAAAGGGCCCCTCCTACATCCTTGGACAATATCCTAGGCAACAAACTCTAGGTGTCTCTGTTGAGCAGAAGGGTTGAACACTGACCTCCAGATGCCCCTTCCAAGTTCATTCATCCTCAAGAAAGAAGAGCCGACACAGATATTCAGTACAGTCACCTCTATTAATATCAGCTTTTCAAATGTTACAAAAACCACAGCCAGACTTTGGTCTTTCTACAGACATTGTCCTCCTACATCCCTTTTCATAGCTTAGTTCATCCTTGTTCAGTAGGCTACATACCAAGAAAGAGTGTTAGATCATCTTTATCTTACATCAAACACTCAAAACTAGACCTATGAAGACAAAGAAAAAGGACTTGTAGAGCCTCAGAAAAACTATTTGACATTTCAGCCTATATAGAGAAAACTCTATTATTTTTATGAAACATCAGAACTTCTCTTATTAGGCTGCCTCTCCATGCTAGAAAGATCATCAGGGTCAAGCATGAACAGAATGATTATGCAATTACACTGAAGTACCTCACTCTTAGTGACATCTCAGTTCTTTCAGTAGGAAAGGAAGATTAGACAGCAAGGCACAGATCTTAAGCCACAGGCTCTTCAAAACAGGAATATTTTGTTCCTCTACAGATCAAAAGACATACTCTCTTCTACCTGCTTACCTCTTTTATAGTTGCTGACACTCTGCAGGATCATGAAGTTCACCATGTATAATGGTGGGGCATGCATCTAATACAATCATTAAAGAAAATGGACTTGCAAGAACATTTGACCAAGGTTAAACAAGTGATGAGAATCTTTTTGTCACAGAGTCCCCAGAATGAATTTCTTATACACTGAGATTGACAACAGATAAACTGAAAAGATGTAAATACACCACACATTCTGTATAGTTCCTAGCCATAGCCTCATTTCCACAGGTCAAAGCTGAAGAATTGTTGTAATTCCTTGTGTGTCAAGGACTCTATTTGCTTCAGTTGCTACAGTTGAGCAGTGTCTAAAGTCACTTAAAAATAAAAAGCCAGTCATAAGCTTCAGAATTTCCCTCCACAGGTCCATTTTTCCGCCAGTGTTATGGTGAGCCGTTTAATTCCCCTATATTCTACAGGAATTAGTCATGATGAATCTTCAGTCCCTCCAACTTAGTCATTTCTGCTAAAAACCCAAGTCACTAACAACAATATATTCCTCTGTAGGCCCATACTTTGAAATACAAATGGCAATGTCAGCTTATTTCTCCCCATTAGGAACAATCATCAAATCTCTTCTAGAATTTGATTTCCCATCCCGATTATGTTCTCTGCTCTAGACACTTTCAGTGACACCTCTGTGCTCTCCCTTTACCAGCTGCCTTATGTAAAAATCTGCTTTGGGAAAACAGAGGCAGTGGGAAATCATGCATCAAAGACAGGCAGTCCTGGCGAAAACAGTAGAACTTGTCAAGCAGGATATTTTACTTGGGTTAAATAAGGCACAGTAGGTATGAAATATACCTTTAACTGCCTGGATAGTTTTCCACAACATGGCTACAAAGAATGAACACACTAATCACTAAAGCAGCCCCCTGACCCATGAATGAATTCTCTCACCTTTCCATCTCATTCAAGTTCCTCTTTCTTAAATAGGGGAAGAGAAAAATCCCACTCTTACCTCCTAAGTGAAGTGTTTGATTACATTTAGAATGGTCAAAACAGCTCATTTTAGACTTTACAACAAAACACGTGAAAATGCAGAAGGAATATAAGCCTAACCATGTGGAATTAGTGGAGAAAAAACAGTAATTTGAGTTAGTGGAGAAAAAGCTAGCTATTTCTCACTTTCGGTTTGAGAACCCAGGGGTTTAAATACCTGCACTAGATTTGGATGCAATACATCCCTTTACCTGTGAGCTAAACACACCTCTTAGGATATAGGTAGAGGTTTGTTCTAGTGCGAAGGCTGTGGGATAAGCTAGTCTATCACTTCTGCTAAAACTTCTCCATTTTCCTCAATTAACCACTTACTGACCGGGGGACCTGGTGAACCACTGACCTGGAAAAAAAACCTACCAAAAGCACTTACCTTGTTCTGTCATTGCCTAAGCATTTTATAACAGCAAGAACACAACAGGAAAGACCAAGGAAGGCTGTCTGCAGAAGGGTCTTACAAACTACCTTTGTGACACATATAAAGCCTTCACTTTTAATTTGAATCTGCTGTATCATTCTTATAAGGTGGCTATTTGACAGTGCACATCATACTGTTGGAAAGATTCTCATTATCCCAGCTCTTGTGTAAAGATGTCTTTCTTGTGTCTATATCTGCAAAGAGCTTGGCTTTGAAACCCAGTTTTCTGTTGCTATACATTATGCATTAGGGTAAGGTGCAAGTTCTGAAGTTTTGATGTTGATGAGAATACCTTCCGAGGAAAGACTAAAGTACTTGCAAGAAAAAAAAAACCCAACCCTGAGGATTTAAGCAGATAAAAACATTATTTTCATCCATCATTCATTTTATTCTACTATGAACAGAAATAAGATATATGAAAATATTCTAAATTACAGGTAACTGTACAACTCGTTGCCATCCATTCCCAAATGAGTCTTGCTGTGCAGGTGAAGATTACAAGAGGTAATGGTTTTAAAGTAAAATAAGGTAGATTTAGACCAGATGAAGAAGAAATTTCTTACAATGTTGTGGCGAGACACTGGGCAACACAACTCTTCCCAGGAAGGTGGTAAATACCTCATCCCTGGAAACATGCCCTACCACCTTAAATGGGGCTCTAGGCAACTTGATCTAGTTAAAAAGACATCTCTGCTCAGTGCAGACGGGGTCAGACTTGATCAACTTTACATGTCCCCTTTGTAACCCAAGCCATTCTGAGTCTATGATTGGATTCTGGATTTCTCTCTTTTCGGGGGTTGATGTGTGGAGTTCTTAAATCAAAAAAAACAACAAGGGAAATTGTAACTCATTAGAATAATTAGCAACTATCTACAGCAAAAGCAGTAAGTAATTATGTTTTGAACACCCCTTATTTATCCAACAAAAACTGCTACACCACTTAAATATCATCCAACTTGCAGAACTATACCGCTAAATGTCCTCTATATATGGAAATGAAGTTCGAAGTGATCCCTCACATTCAAATTTAAAAACTTCTGTATGTGCCCACACCAAAAAATTATGGACAACAAACAGAATATCCCTGGTAAACAATAAACAGACTAACAATTCAAAGTCATGTAGCTGATTTCATGAAATGAATCATAGCTAACCTATACATTTCACTAATTGGAAACCACTTCTCACTGCCCACACTCAAGGGTAAAAAAGGAATTCAGACGCTTCCAGTAGCATTCTGGTCAAAGCCTCTAAATAAAGCAGTCATTAATTTACTTTTTGGCACAGACGTCTGTCAATTATATCTACACAGCCCAAAGGTGAGTAGTGTAAGTAGGCATACACACAAACACATTCACAACAGCACAAAGGCTGAGTGTTTCTAGGGTAAAAGAGCTATTATTTCTTAAAACCCCCAAATCTTTTAAATACTACAGGCAGATTAAAAGGGTGTTGCAGTAAAGATAGATAATCAGCAAATCTCAGTCATTGCGTTTGGTATGCTAAAATACCAAACAATTCCGAAAAGCAAATAGTATAAGTTAGAATTTCCTAGTGTATTCCCAAGTCACAACACACTAAGCTCACAACCAATCATTCTTAGCTTTGGGAAGCCATGAGAGTTGGATTGAATGCGTGAGATACTGGAAGTTTTATGATGTCATCCTAAAGTCCTGGTGCAAAGTTAATTAGTTAAAAAGCAACTATTTCAAATGAGGACAATTCAGACCTGACTCAACTCTTGCCAGACCCCCATCTCTCTATACACATGCCTGCAGACCAGTTTAATTGACCCAGCTTGCAGCCATGCCCCTAATTCAAAGGGCATTTGCCTTGCTGGAGCTCTGTCCTCTAAGCTACTCTTCAGAGCACTCTATTTCATGCTCTGCAATCACAAGGACAACAATATTTCATTAAAAAGAAATAGGCTAATAACTCATGAGCCTGTGAGTTTGGGACATAGCCAGGAATCTGTAATATGGGTTAACATCTGACCAAACTGTGAACATAATTGCTACTTCTCCTGTACAGTAGCTCTATCCCTTCCCTGCGTGACCTGGAACGTGCACCACTAGTGACAGACCTTTCCTCCAAGACTACTGTGGTATTTCAGCACTGCCATACCCTTGAAAAAACCCAATAGCTTTATGTTATAAGATAAACACAATTACTTCTTCCGTATCCTACGAGTTCTACAACACAGAATTCTGACAAAGCAAACAGTCCCTAATGCACTGGGGACAAGCATTTAAAATTTGAACACTCTTACAACCACAAGAAGTTAGGTCTGATGATTTCTTCAGGTGACTTAAGTGTCAGTAGCACACTCCCTCCCTGACTACAAGCAGGAATTACCACCTGTGACTACTCATTCAAATGACAGCAAGTCATGCTGAACAGAACCTGAAGCAGGGCACTCAGCAATTACGTTATTCCCTGTATGTTAATAAATTAATAGCATGGGAAACCCCCAAGTAATCATGTATTCTCACATTTTCTAGTAAAAAAGGGCAGCAGAAACCCTCCTGCTTACCCAGAGGAAAGACTGGCACTTGTGACGATGTTCTCTTTTAAGAAGATGCCGCTTATTGAAAAGGAGAGTGAGAAGATATTACAACATACTATACTAGCTAAACATCCATCTTAAATCCAACTAGAATTGTGTTGAGATGCTATAAAATCAATCCCAGTATCTCTTCCTGTACCGATTGACTCAGTTTACAGATGTAATCACATGCCCTTGCCCTGACAATCATAGCTTCAGCAGCTGTATAGGGTCAAATGCAAGAAATATACAGATAAGTATATAGACAGCTACCATGAAAGTGTGTAAACCCCAGAAATCCCATCTTGTACTGGGAAAAAAAATGCTCCCTTACCCTTTAAGTTACTATTTTCATGTTTCTAAGAAAGGTGAAAAAATGGGATAAAGAATCAGAAAAAAGTCAGGTGCCATGTGTTAAAGAAAATCAAGTTGCTTGCTCTACCCGTATTGCAAGGCCATGCTTTTCAGAGTAAACCATGAGTACTGCTCAGCAAGTTTTTGGTTCTTTCCTTAAGGCTCTGAATACTGAGTATCGAGACACAGTCCGGCGTGCTGGAAACCACTCATTCCAAAAACGGAAGTGCTCGCCAATAAGTCACAACTGTTTTTCCATATGCCATGTCGCTCTGCCAAGTATCACCAGCCTGCTCCTACTTCTAAGCAAATTTCATTATAACATAGCTCAGAGCAATGCTCATTAAAAAATATACTGAAAAATGTCAAGTTGTTTTTGTATTAAAAAATGAGATTTTGTTTTCCATGACGATTTCGGACAGCTATGTATTGAAGTGGAAAATCTGAGAAAGCTCACCTCGAATTCACCACTCACTTCTGAGACTAAGATGACAGCCTTGTCATCTGTTCCATCACATATTAATGCTGATGGTTACTTTGAGGATGGTCCATCTCCCAGCACTCCAGTGAGAGCTCTGATTTAAGAACAGTTGTTAACAACCTCACTGTTTGTGCTACAGAACAGGAGTTTAGGATACACTTTGGGTAACTTGGAATACACATGTTCACTCCTTTGTATTACACAGGCTTGCTCCAGTCACTTCTGAGTTCTTTCTTATGAGACCTTTCAGCTTATTCACAATCATGTACAACTCGACATTAGACTTTCCACATAATACCTGACAAGACTGGTCTTTAACCAACTATCCAAAAAACTAGTCCAAATGCTGGCCTGATTTACACTCTGATCTCACTGGACTCATGGGGCACAGTAGAGAGTATACAAATTGACTCAGAAATCTGGCTTTAGACTTTTGTTTTACCCAGAAATAGATCAACTTGTCATGCATTTATATTTCAGCTTGATGAGTCACTGCTAAACCTATCACAGGCTAAAAAAGAAATAATGGCCATTAGCTTTTCATTAGGAAAGTTATTTTACTCCTATCAAGTATTCCTCCTGACCATCAATGGGCAACAAATTCTCCTCCTTCCTCATACTGCTACTGTTTTGGTGAAAGCTTGAAAACAGTTTATAATATTTGTTAAAAGTAGAATTCTCAAATTTCAAGATTAAAAGAGATAC
The DNA here is from genome assembly GCA_013397515.1 of Upupa epops. Classification (NCBI taxonomy): domain Eukaryota; kingdom Metazoa; phylum Chordata; class Aves; order Bucerotiformes; family Upupidae; genus Upupa; species Upupa epops. The sequence goes on from VZRI01004768.1 coordinate 493,043, forward strand.
CAATCAATTGAGGTTCAGAGCACATTAACTACATCACTTGAGTTATACACAGCATAGTTGTTTTCATCAGATGCCAAAATATTAAAGGGCTCCACATCTTGTGGTTGGCTATTGGTTTTGAAAACTATCTTATAATACTACCTTATAACACATGTCAGCTGCTGTCTAGTGGTTACTTTGGCATGGTTCATTCAGAAAAGCTCCATTGAAACACAGCAACACAAGCCTCTGAAAAGCCAGTGCATCTTATAGTCACGCAGCTGTGTGACTGATGACCCACATTCAGTTTTTGTGAATATCTGAGTCCACTTGCATTTCCTTTTCAGTGTACTGATTTCACACACATGCTTTCACCTGCCCTTTTACAACAGGGTGGGGTTTCTCAAAGCTGTTCTGCTCTAAGTCCATAATTTGCTTTCCTTAAGTACTTCCTATTCTTCTTGCATGGTTTCAGTTCAGTTAGCCAAACTTGGACGAAAACCTATTACTGTTTTTAGGAGAAACATCAAATTTAATGAGGGCTTTAAGGATGAACACTACCTGTTCAACCTGCAATTCAGTGTTTGTGTCCACCCATCAACGACCTCCCTTTTTCAAGCTATCAAACTCAACAAGAACACCTACACAAAAATGGCTCTTACCCTTCTCTGCTGAAAGAGTAAAATATTTGAGTATGCTGTTGTACTAAAGTTGCATTCCAATTTGTATTGAAACACTAGTATTGTATTGAAACAAGTGCAAATTGGGCTGCTCAGCCCAATATGACAGCTTTTTATTCATCCCAGCCAACTAGCTACTTCTATGTGTGTGTACAGACAAACAGATATGAGTGTATGCATCTTTTGAGTCAGCTGAAGAACAACATTGCTCCTTGGCAAAATCCAACTATACTTAACTATAAACCAAATCCAAGTATACTTAACCATAAATCAAACAAAGCATAAAAAAACGTACTTCAGTAAAATAAAAAGAGTAGTATTGGATAAAGAAGAAACCTGCTTTTTCTCTGTCTGTAATTCAGCATGTTTTCCACCTCAAGTTGAATGAATTGCAGATACTATTAAGTCAGTAACCACAGGGTCTAGTTGCCTGGAAACAACCCTTGTAGAGCCCCTGTATGTTCTTGTTACTATATATTTATATATATTCTTACTACATCTGAAACTCGGAAGACTTTTTGAACAGTTGTCACTTTAGAACATGGTGAAGGGTAGTGGTAAACATTTGAGGTGGTCTGGAGTCCAGGGAGGCTGAGGAAGTCAGCATGAAGAGTCAGCATGAAGTGGCAGGAGCAGACACTGGAGTGCTTAAAGGGCAGTTGTGACTCAGGAGGAGACCTGTATGCAACCAGCTGGTGAGACAAGACCCCAGGGGAGTTCCCCACCCATGTTGGGTAAAGACTGAGAGAACTGCCTCCCAAAGAAGGTTGGGGTGGGGTGTCATCATGCTCTTGAAAGCACTGATCTGGTTTTACTTGAAGAAACAGATCTGGGGATTGGAATATTATTAAGGGCTTGTCATAGCCTCCCTCTCTTGCTTGTCTTGTTGTGGGTGGTTTGTTTTTCTCCTCATGTTCTGTGTATTGGGTGATGCACAAAGAAGGGGGTCATTGTTGCAATTAAATTTGTTTCCCTGGAGTCGAGTTCTGTTTGCCCGGCACCTCAAGTGGCAGCTAGCCCTTCCTGTTCTTTGTTTTCAGCTCATTAGCACTTTGCTAATTAGGGAGAATTTGTCCCGGCCTATTCAGTGTGGACAAGCAGTGACAAACTAGCACTTTCTGAAAGGCTTAAACACTATAAATAAGGACAAATATTTATTTTCCAAACACATAACAAGTGATCGGGTAGTTTATATGCTGCTCCACCTCAGGAAACCAACTGCAGATCAGAGAGGCTTTCTTCAGTCAAATCTGCATCGTAATTTCTAAAAATCAATTAGGCATAAGAAGCCATTACCTATTTTTAAGAACAGCATAATTTGTTTCTCCCCAACTGACAAACACAACACATGTAAACAAGGAGCACGCTGGCCTGACTGCTGTAAACATTGACAACTGTGTTAAAAGGGCAAGAGCAGCAGTGATAGCTAGGTAACACGTTAGAGCTGCATTTAAAACTGCACGCTTGAGAAAGTGAGCTGGTGAGTCACCCCCAAGTATGGCTGACTTCCACACCTTCTTTATCCCACATTAATCTAAAGCAGTTGACTCTTAAGCTACCTGAAGATTAACAATTCATTGTTTTAGTGAATTATGAAAATAGATGTCCATCAAAACACCAAATGATCAAACCACAGGAAAACAACAGAGAATCAACTGCATTTAAGAGAATGAGATGGGAACAGGCAAAATAAGCCCAAAATTAGGAATAAATTCAAGAAGCTGGACACACTGCATGCAGCTGGCCTTCACTTAATCGATTCCATTCAACCCCTTATTTTAATGCTTTTTCTACCCTTCGGCAGCACTAAAAAGCAAGGGAACACAACAAAGTTTACCACTGCAATGCAAGAAAAGAAGACCACACAACAGTGAGTATGACACTGCCTGTTATTCTAAGGGACAGTTGAAGAAACATCAAGTTATTCCAAACACCATCACATCTCATCCTCAACTTACAATTTAGCTCTGCTACCCATATTACCATTGCTCATCTATTCTAATCTGCAGTTCCTCAAGGATTTCTTTGATTTCAGTTGGCTTTTCCTTAGCCACTTCTGTTCAAATGCCTTTCCTGTTTTCTTAGTAAGAGACCATCTTCTCCCATTTATTTCTCTGTGATTTACAGTAGACCACTCTCCAGACACAAATCAAGAGCAGTCTAAACAGCCCAGCAAAGCACAGGCAAAGCAGAATAAGGTTGTCTTCACCTCCTTCTACCACAATCAGCCTTCACTTACATGTACAAGAGATGTTTGTTTACAGGATCTCTTCTAGTATACAGCTTCCCTCAGCAATGTCTTCATCCAACCATTTATAAAGAGTAACAGCAAAGAAACACAGAAACAAAACTAGAAGGTAGGGGAAGAAGGAGTGAGGAAAAGAACATATACAGAGAGGAGGTAAAAAACCCTAAATCCCCAAGACAACTGAAACCGAGAGGTACAAAAATAAGGGTGGCAAGTGAAAAAACAGAAGTGAAGACAGAACACATCTTACACACACACATACGCTGAAAATACTTTCAACTGGGCATCTGTTCAAAGAAAGTTGTTGCTATGCTACTTGGTACTTCAAAATAAGCTCCAATTGAATATAGTAGGTCCAGAGAGCTGCATGTGTGATAAACCACTTGAGGGGATCTGCATTTCTGTTACTCTTAACAGCACATTCATTGTCCAGACTTTCTAGAAGAAAGACAAAGTCTGATGTCATTTATCTTACACAAAAAGCAACCGCAGAGTGCTAGTGTACATGTGTGCCCCTTAGACACCCTGAAAACACCTGGACATTAAATAGATGATAAAATGTTACTACTTGAGTCGTTGAATTCAGTTAGGTTTTCCTTTCCCTACTACAACATTCATTTAGCCTTCAGGTTATATTTCTGTTTTGGTTAGAGATTTTTTTAACCTCTCAAAGCCACACATACTGACTTCATGTCTTGTGTTGGGGGAAGCACAGGGGTATCTGCAGGTAGCAAAGATCTAATAAATCTGAGGAGTGAAGATTCAAACACTGGATTTCAGATGGTTTACATACATTAAGGATCAAGCCTACATTACTTCAGGGACCACATACTGAAAGTTTTAAAGATCATGATAAAAGCAGTATTGCATGTGATATATAGTGGCTTTTAAACTACAAATTAATGAATACTAGCAACTCACTCTGCAAGATTTTTTCAGCATTCATATTAAGTATGATTTCATACTAGAACTTCTAAAGTGACAATCTAAACACACTTCAGAAATGTCAGCTTGTGTGTTTTCTCAGCAGAGCTGCACCTTGAGGGCCAAGGTTCAGAGAACACATAGCAGCAGGACCAAGAAACTTTAAGTCCATTTCTTAGCTCTAGACTCCTGTCTAAGAGTATTTTCAGTTGTCTTTCTTAGAAGAAGTGATATCACTGCTAGATAATCAAAGTTCACACATGATAACAGACTAGAAAAGGATCCTAAACAATCTGGTGCTGCTTTAGCTAGCTTCCACCAAAGATAGCCATTCTTCCCCACCTCCCTTTATTTGGGCTGCATCATTCATTTGTGAGTCTAGTGATCAGTTTTTGAGACCATCGGGTGCATTAGAAGGGGAGTGTTTAGCAGAATGAGAGAGGCTCTTCTCCCCCTCTACTCTGCACTACTGAGGCTGCATCTGGATTATTGTGTCCAGTTCTGGGCCCTTCAGGTCAAGAACACAGAGCTGCTGGAGGGTGTCCAGCATAGAGCAAGAAAGATGATGAAGAAAGTACACCACCTCCCTTATGAGGAAAAGCTGAGGGAGCTGGATCTCTTGAGCTTGGATAAGAGAAGGCTGAGGATTGACCTCAGTCACGTCTATAAATATGTGAGGGGTGGGTGTCAGGAGGGTGGAGCCAGGTTCTTCTCCAGGTCATTTGTTGATAGGACAAGGGGCAATGGATGCAAGCTGGAACAGAAGGGACTCCATATCAATATCAGCAGGAACTTCTGGTAACGGAGCATTGGAACAGGCTGTCCAGGGGTTTGTGATGTCTCCTCTGGAGACATTCAAGACCAGCCTGGATGTACTCCTGTGCAACTTGGTCTAGTTAAGCCTGCTGTGGCAAGGGGATTGGACTAGATGATCTTTCAAGGTCCCTTCCAATCCCCAATGATTCTATACAGGCAGTGCCAAAAAAATAATCCACGGGCCCTGAAGATTTAATCAAGGAAGAAAGGCAAAGAACTACAAACCCAAAGTTTGTAGACAGAAGACTGTTGTTACAATTTCTGAGCAATAATGGGTCACCATTTCCAAGAGATGATCTAATAAAACAGCAGCAGAACCTTCTAAACAGCAGCTCCCTCAAGTTTTTAAGTTTTCTGAATTGCTAAGTGTATTTTCATTGATAAATGTTAAATCACTTAACTATCCTGCATTCTTAATAGCAGCAAGTTCCCACCTTGTTCTGCAAAGTTCATGCACAAAATCCACTGTAGTTCTGGAGCAATGCAGCATTTTTATAGGATAATGTTTTGCATAATATCTAGGCTTAAATTAAATATTCAGCGTGGCACTTCAAAGGCTTGCAAGATTAACTAGCTTTGCACCTAATAAAGCAAACAGCATGACTTCACTGATTTCAATAAAAGTAGAGCCCGCTAATGACAACTAGACTTTTCTCCCTTCCCCCTGCTCAAGCCTTACCCTTAAATCAATACTGAATTATAAGTGTATAACCCAGTATCTTAAAAATCCCACCAGGCATGCCAAGGGTTCTTTAACTTGCACAGTGATTCCATTAAATACTAGACATTTTCTACTTTAAAAAAGTCTATTTCCTATATTGCTTCTCTACAATACCTGAAGAAATTTTAGCCACCTCAAGGGAGTTACCACAGAATAACCATTTTAACAACTTTCTCTCCATGGGATCCTATTAAAAAAAATAATTCAGTGTTTAAGTTGTCCTTAGAAACCTTTTGGTACATTCCCTTGCACTCATCTCACTGCATAGTTTTAACCTTTAAAACTAGAACAATACTTTCTCTCTTTTCCCATCTTGAAAAGACTTGTTTTTACAGACTTCTTTTTAAGCCAGAAAGTTTATGACTCACATATATGACCCACTCAAAGTGAGAAGGTCATCTGTGGATCTCCATAACTAGAGTTTGTATCTAACCATGGTTAAAACTTAAGTAGAAGAAAACATTCTTTCTTAATTCTCTATATAAGGTGGCTGCAATGGAGAGACTGCTAGCAGTCACTAGGCACAACTTGACGAAGGCTGAAGTAACAAAACTTCATGGTGCTAGAAGAAATCTCTCTTCAAAGCCTCAATTATTTTTTTTCATATCTTCTTTGCTCTTTTGCTCTATTTTTATGTTCCAATCAAATTTCCTGTTAAAGGAAAGGAATGAAGAACCACCTTTCAAATCAGCTAAGCCCTTCAAACCCTTAAATACTAAGTGTTTGCAGTATTTTGCATCGTTTTCTTTACTTGTATTGCAATTCGTCTCTCCTCCTTTATGTTTACATTTCAATTGCAAAGCTTGGCGACGACAACATTTATAGACTGCCTAGTGTTCCATGAACTTATTCTTCATTATTTCTGTACCTGCGTGGTGGTTCAACTATCCTTACAGAGCTTTGTCATATTCTGTATGCTACATATAATCTACTTATGTCTGCAAGAACAGAGAAGTTTGCTAAGCTCTTGATCTGCCTTGCTTTCTTCCTATGACACACTGTAATTTTAGGTTTTGATTTATTATTGCACATCTTAAGTTTCTATTAAGACATCAAAAGGAAATACATGCTTTGTAAATCTTTAAAGCATGACATTCCTTGCTGCAGAGGTTTACGTGGTTACAGAAAGTCCAGGTAGCATTAAGAAATGGTCTGGAAACATTCATGGGTTTAAAACTCAAGAGAGGCATTTAAACAAAAAGCCAGCTTCTGCAGTTCAAGATGCCCTTCCCTAAGCAGCTTCACTAGACCCTGGAACCACATTCTGAACAGCTTCACCACACAGCCTTTTAACTTTCCTGGGGTACTGATGCTGAACATCTTATAGGAAACAAAACACTAAGGCTGGAGACATTTCTGCTCTGTCCTAAGAGAACTATTCCCATATCAGAGATTGCAGTCTAGAATATGGCATTAAAAATATACAAGTGTCTGGGGAAAAAGAAACACATGCACACACACACCACATTTATAAGGTTACAGACATTTGCTGGCAGACTGAGACAATTCCACAGTCCTTTTTCCTACTGTTATCTTAGCTGGCCATGCAGCCGTTAAATCTGCAACAACAGCTTCATGATGTCACTTTAATTCACTTCTCTCCTGTGTGTAGCCTTTGTTATGAATTTGTTAGCACTGTGGTACTGGCCCAGTTTTAAACTCTGTGAGTAATATTGCACTTGAGTTTCTGGCAAGATTAATGGGAAGTGGATTTTGGAAAACCATTTAAGCACTTTCTTTGTAAGTGGCCACAGGATGCTTAATGGAATAAGAAATGTTTTTCAGAAGTCAGCTTTTCTGTGTGGTTCTTACTACCTCAACTTGGTTAGGGGTCTAAGATGCTTATATTCCAAAGGTTGCTTTAGGTTGTTACCTTAGAGTTCAGTTTCCGCATATAGAAAACACTTTAAAAAAATCCTACAAAATATTAGTAAAAGATTATATAAAATAATGGCTTCCTAGGTTTCATTTTCATGACTGATGGGCTTTGTTTCCACTCACACACACACCCCCCTCCCCCTGGCTCTAGCACACCAGAAGCAGCTAGCTCAGCTGTGACTAGCTCCAAGCAGAAGCAATGTTTGCAATGACTTACTAAACTGTGACTGCTGCGGGTATTTTATGACCAGCTATCTAAATAAAATATCTCCATTAAAATGCTGGGTTTTCAAAAATTCACCAGGGATACACACTCTGACATCAGACCACCTTCCAACAGATCTGAGAGGAAAAAAGGCAGTCACATCTCTGGCCCTTCACCTACCTTCTCTTCCTGCTCTCCAGAGCTGCAAAATACTTAATTCATTCCCTTTCCTTGCCAGTACACATGTGATAGGAAACCCCCCCACATAATTAACACCAATTTATTGCCATGTTAATTGTTTCAGAAATTCTGTTAATCATTTTGGGGTAGATGTTGCTAAAACAGATGCATGAAGAGGATGTAAAGATGCTTGCATGCTTCTCCTGACAACAGCCTCATTGGGATCCAGAAGGGATTGTGAGTGCTATAAATTTCAGTGGAATCACAAATCCCAATGAACAAGAACTGCAGCTGTGATAGTTAACAGCAAAGCACAGGCTTTGTGTTTAGTAAAGCCTGGAAATCAATTTCATGACAACCCTCCTAGTCAGGTATATACCTCCACAGGCAAGAAAGGTGGGTTTGATTATTGGGCAAATACATAAGAATCTGAAGACTAAGTGCTAGAGAGGATCATGAAAGCATTTTATCATCTCATCTCCTGTGGTTTACTGTGTGAAATCCAGTGTGATACAAACCCAGTTTGGGATTCTAACACAGTTCTCTATCGCCCAAGAAGAGAGAAGCATATCTTGACACCCCCCCCTTGTGATAAACATCACATAGTGTCGCAGCTTATCTACAGATCGCTTTTAGCTGGCAGAAAAACACCATAACATGCATTTGTTATTATTTAGACAGCCTCCAAAAAGGCCTTTAAAAATGGAAGGCTTGTGCTTTCAAACAAAAGTTAGTTGCCTTTGGTCTATACTACATTTAAAGATGCATTTTGTGAACTTTCATCGGAGGAAAATGAGCAGGCTCCATACTTTGACAATAAACTTTCAGTTGAATATTTTAGCAGAAGTTTTTATTCACTGACACGTGATTCAAGTGCTTCACAGGAAATAGCAATGACAGCTTCTGCTGCATGGTCTAGGTAGGAGAGAACTGGAACTATGATGGCCTTTTATGATGGTGCTACAGCACAAGGGGACAAAGGATGGACAACTGATGTCATCTACTGGACTTGTGTAAAGCGTTTGACACTGTCCTGCATGACATCCTGGTCACCAAACGGGAAAATCATGGACTTGATGAACAGACCACTCTTTGGATAATGGTCACACTCAGAGTTGAGCTCAACAGCTTGAAGTCCAAATAGAGAACAGTCACAAGTGGCATCCATCAAGGGTCAGTACTAGGATCAGTGCTGTTTAACATCTTTGTCAGCAATACGGACAATGGCATTGAGTGCCCCCTCAACAAGTTTGCCGATGACACCGAGCTGTGTGGTGTGATAGACATGCTGGAGGGAAGGGAGGCCATCCAGAGGGACTGGACAGGCTGGAAATGTGGGCCAGTGCCAAGTTCATGAGATTCAACAAGGCCAAGGGCAAGGTCCTGCACCTGGGTCAAGGCAATCTGAGGCACAAATACAGGCTGGGTGGGGAACAGATTGAGAGCA
>VZRI01004768.1:502439-538724 GCA_013397515.1 Upupa epops
TGCTTATGGCAGGGGTGTTGTAACTAGATGATCTTTAAGGTCCCTTCCAACATGAACCATTCTAGGAATCTATGAACTTAGTTGTACAATTAGTTTCTCCTACTACTGAACTTTACAATTTTCCAGGTTAAATGTCAGTGTTGTACAAACATGAGTGAACACAGTATTTATTTCAGACTCTAACTGTCACACGACAGAGATTTGTCAGTCAGAAAAACTCATTGGTGAAGACAATGTGAGTTACTATTTCAAGGTAAAAAAAGGTAAGCAAGTGCCAAAGCCATTCAATGATGTAATCCCAATTTGGATCATTCTGGAAGACCACAGAGTTCAATAAATTACAAGCTGCTCAAGTAATTCTTCTTGGCTAGAAGCACTAGTCATAAATACATTCTGCTAGAAGTAGGATTCCTTAAGGCTAACAACACACTCTCTGAAGTTCTACCCTAGTAGCACAGTCTTTACTTACAGGTAGGCAGTTTTTCCACCAAATTCCGGTTTCAAAAATGCACTCAAGAAACAAAAAAAGCTATTTTTCCTTCTTTCACTGCAACACCTTATCCCATAGCCCTCAAATACACCATTTGCAAACAGTCTCTAGAAGAACTAGTCTTCTACAAACCATTTAAAGAGCCAATATATTTATAGCAGCAATTACAGAAAGTAGCTGCTAGATGCAATTAACTTTGTATGTACATTTAAGAATCACAAGCGATCTGGCTAGTAGTTTTGAGTAACAAATACAAATTCAACCCCATTTACACAAAATAAAACCTTAATAGGTAGAGTCTACTCTCATTAGTTTCAGCTCAATAGCAGGATTTATGTGATTAAGACATACACATCAGAAAAGTCAGGTCTTTGAAGATGTAGATTACAGCCCAAACAATTTGATTAGCAGGCTCCCACAAAGCACAGGTGAAATCACATCTCCCTGTGCACCTCAAGTTGATACAGAGGCTTCTGACAACAGACTGGCCTGTCTTCACCATGTGGTCACATCATCTCCCCTCTTCCTACAAAATTCTCATCAGGACAATCCAGCTCAACAAAAGGGCTGGCCAGGATAAAACAGAAAAATCTCTAAATTTGTTTGGAACTTGACCACCTCCTTAAAGGATCAAGGATTTGCAGCCACCACAGAGTTGTGGTTGTTTTTAACTCAAAGGGTAGCCCACTGATAGCAATAACTTTGACAAAGTGACACTTGCTTGTGTTTACATGGAAAGAACTTATTCAAAGTTAAAGTACTGAATTTTTGAATGATTCAGTTAGAATCTCTGTCAGACACTCCTGAAGGTCACATAAGTGATTTTTATCACTCTGTATGACAGCATCCAGTTTCTGAGATGATAGTCACCACAGTAGAAGTAGCCACTTACTTGCTCTTTTCTTATTTTAATGGGTCAGCTGACTGAGCAACTCCACAAAGCATGTTACATAAAGGTTCACATTAAAGAGATGACTCATTTTTCCTAAGGTAATTGCTTACAGGGGTAAGCACACTAGATGGTGTTTAGCCTCTCAAAACAGAAACACACCTGCTGACTCTTCAGCAATGGGCAGTGAACACCTGTACCAGAAAATTTTTCACAATTAAAATGATGTGCAGGACAGACTGCCACTTTCAACACCAGCTGTAGGTTTCAAAATAAAGCTCCCAGGCTGTATCATCTTTCTCCTGCCTCAGTCTACACGGTATATGATGTTGTTATTAGAAATTCATTTTCTTCAGATCATTGTAGTCAAATTCAAGCCAAGCAGATACAAACCAGATATTAGTTGAATTAAAGAAGTGCATCTATTTCCCTGTCACTAGTTGACCACATTGGCCAGGCCAGACTCCCTCTAATTAGCAAAGTATTAATGAGCTGAAAGCAATGGGGAGAACAGGGAAACAGACTATTTCCCAGTGCATCACTTAATGCACAAAAACTAAGAGAACAAAGCCCCCCACATACAAAACAGGGAGGCAATAGCAAACCTTTAACTACATAACAATTCACAGCTCCACAACCTGCCATCCTTCAGGGGAAAATCCCATCAGTCCTTTCAAGCAGCAACATGGTGACCAACTCCTCCTTCCTCAAAAGAAAGTGTTTCAGTCTCATCTCTTTCCAACATGGGATAGGTTCTCACAGGCTGCAGTGTCAAACTACTCCAGGATGGGTCTACTCCAAGTCACAGCTGCCCTTTGAGTGCTTCAGTGTCTGCTCCTGCCACTATTGGCTCTTCTCCAAAGTGACTTTCCCAGGCTCCCTAGGCTCCAGACCACCTCAAAGATGCACCATCATCCTTCATCATGTTCCAGGGTTGGAACTGTCCAAGAAGTCCCCCTCCCTCCTTCTTTGGAGCTGAGGCTGTGGTGTGGCTGTCTTCTCCCCCACCATTTTCCAACAGAAAAACCAAAACCCTCTAAGCCAATGGAAAAATTAACCCAAAAGCTCTGAAAAACATTTCCTCACTCAAATATATTTATAAGCCTGTGACAAGAGCAAATGCCATTTCTGTTTGTAGAATTGAGAGGTTTTAAACAGTGGCATTTATTTTGCAAGTACAAAAGGCAGGAATGTGGCAGAGCTCGCAAGTGCATTGCATCTCTTCCACAGGCACCACTTAAAACCCCTTCCCCCACCATACCTTTCTCAAGTTTAATCTTCATGTTTTTACTACTGTAGTATAGAAAGTGCCACGTTCCTGCCATGTTCGGTGACACGCATGCTATTATACAGTCATTAGAAAGGTTTTGTAAGCGTGTATTACACAGAATGCTTTTCTTCTGCATCCTCTGCATAAATCTGACTACTCAACACTTAGAGTAACTTTGACAAAACACTCTGCTCCAAGATGCTCTCTGTGCCAACATTCTTGAAGTTACCACAGTATCCAGCTTTCTAAGCAGGAACCTCTGTGCTGCAACGAGAGCCCCCAGCAAAAGACTGGAGGGAGACAGGAAAGGAGAATAAAAGGGGAACAAAAAAACCCCCTTCAATCTATTTTCTGTCATGATTAAACCTTAATATTTTGCCAAAAACTGAGGCAGTGGTAAGAAAATATTCACACTGTTGTCTGAAAACATAGTCCCATATGAAGTCACTCAGCACTCACAATCCCCACACTTTAAAGTATAAACATTCATCCTCAAGGTGATTGTACTCTTCAGTGTAGCTTCTAGAACTGAAATAAGAATATTTAAGCATGTTTAAGTGCTCTTTTCTTCTTCCTTGCACTTATTACAATGCAGAGTAGAACACTTAAGTAGTCTTCACCGCTAGTTATGCCCCCACACTGCTCAACACATGGCAACAGATAACGGCACAAGTGTTACCTGAGGAACAAAGCCATACAGCTGAAGATGGTAGGAGGGTACATAAGTTAAAACACTCACAAACTCTTGTTCTGTTCTTTGAACAGAAGTCCCTCCTGCCTTTGTCTGATCACGCTCACAAGAAAATGAATCAATGTAATATTTCAGCACTACAACATGCACACACAGAGACATTCACCCTACTGCAGGGTATTTGTGGGTATCCTACCTGTGTTCCTTTATCCTCTTTACAAACTCTGAGTTTATCACAACAGCCTCCAAAAGAGATAGCTAAAAGTAACTGGATAAAACCAGTCCTCCTTATAAAACCACTGGTGAAGTGATTCATAATCTCCATATTTTACCACCATTATGAGGTCCAGTACACTTGACGTTCCAGGACAGCTTGGAGTATTTACACCCAACTCTGTTTTCAAAGTTACCAGACTACTTTATATTAATCTGCGTTACTTTTCAACATGCCTGTGCTGAAATGAGTTTTACAACTTCATTAATTAAGAACAAGAGACTCAGTTTTGCTGCCTTTAAGGCTCAACCAACATGCAGTGCTTCACAGCGAAAGGAATGAGCTTCGAAGCCGAGAGCGAAGGAAGCTGAAAAATCAGAGGAAAAGTGGGGATTTGAATTTTCTCAGCCCATTCTTTTTAGGTTTAGCTTATTGAAAAGATTTAAAGGAAACCATGCAAATATAAAAACTTCAGAGAAGCTCGAGAGTTTGTGTTTTCTGTGTGGGTCATGGAGTGACTTTTGTGGGGGTTTTTTGTTGGGCTTTTCTCTTTTTGAGTCCCGTGTCCCTCTTGTGGGTGTTGGTAAGAATCACCACTTTTCCATTCCAGGTAAACAAAGGCACAGAGGTACAGCTTCTACTATTTTCTGGATACTTCTAAGTAATACAAAGTGGGTTTGAAGAGCCATGATGCAATAGCTTTAAGTCTCCATGCAAATCAATAATGTAGTGCTATGCGTATAAAGCAAGAAAGGCATTCCATTCAGCATGCATCCTTTTATAACCTCAGGTAATGGCTTTTGAGATCAGTATTAGAACTGCACAAAAACAGCCCTCTTGGAAAGATGAAAGCCATTCCAGGGCGAGTCAAATCTTTTACAGCATGCCTTAACAAATTTCAAGTCTTACTGCAAAGAGCTGCAATTCTATGATTCTCCACTTTCTAAACACTTTGACAACTGCATTTACTCAGCCACCAGAGGACCTTCCCTTAGCACAAGAGGCACTGTGCAGGAAAATAAGGCAATCTAAGCCATCCAAGTACCTTCTAGGCTGTTACATACACTTACAGACAGTAATGATAAGTACTCAGGCTATATTTATCTACAAAGTATTAGTGTAATCACATGGAGTGTTACTCTCGATTAGGTCTTCCAAATACCTGGTGTGTTCCTTAGAATTTGCTTAAGCTTCTTTTCAACCTGCTTCACTACAGTAGTCTTAAGTCTAATACTAGACTTTTGGTTATTGCATTGGATTATTACAAACTATAAGACCATTAAGGGAATGGAGGAAAGGCTGAAGGGCTTGGGTCTATTAGCTTGGAAAAGAGGAGACTGAGGGGTGACCTCATTAGTAAGTATGGAAAGGGGAAGAAACCAGGCTCTGCTCATTGTCATCCAATGATAGCACAAGGGCCAATGGGTGTTAGCTGGAACATAGGAGTTTCCACATAAATATGAGAAGAAACTTCCTCACCGTGAGGGTGACAGAGCACTGGAAGGGGCTGCACAGGGAGGCTATGGAGTCTCCTTCTCTGGAGACATTTAAAACCTGCCTGGACATGTTCCCGTGTGACAGTCTAGGAGATTCTGCTCTGGTATAGGGATTGCACTAGATGATCTTTCAAGGCCTCTCCCAAACCCTAGCATTCTGTGATCATCACATCATTCTCGAAGAGCCTTGAAATAGATTATACAGGACTAATAAAAGACATACTGATTTTGTCCTCTGATATTAGAAGTAAACGTATCATGTAGTCCACCTACTTTTCTTCATACATCAGAGAAAAAGTAGTACACATAAGTATTCATTGTGACACTCCAATAGTCTCAGCAGTTTACAGAGGTAGGAGAATGACCATCAGTGCACATTCTCTCCCACACCACACCTGTCTATGCCTTGCATTCCCTGGTCTATGCATTACAGAGACTTCAAAATGAACCATGCTCTCATCTCAGCAATGACTGTAAAATGTGAAGCTAAGGTATATGCCCAGCCCTTAACAACCTGTAAGCTTTTCTGATTTAAAAGAAAATGTAGTAGGTAATCAATTCCAGAGTCTCTCCACACCCTTGTATTGAATGCCTTCTTCCTCATATCTAGTCTAAACCGACTCTAGTTTAAAACCATTTCCTTGTGTTTTGTCACTAGATTCCGGTGTGATAAGTACTTTGCCAGCCTTCCTGTAGGTTCCTTTCAAGTATCAGAATGCAGCTATAAAGGTCCCCTCCAGAGTCTTCTCTTCCCTAGGCTGAACAACCCCAGCTCCCTCACCTGTCCTCCTACCAAAGCTGCACAAGCCCTTGGCTTCCTCTGGACTCACCCCAACAGTTCTGTGTCCTTTTGCTGGGGATATCAGAAGTGGATGCAGTATTTGAGATGGGGATGCAGAGTAAAGGGGAAGAATCCCCCCTCTTGCTCTGCTGGCCACACTCTTCTTGATGCATCTTTTTTTTCCAACTAGCCTATCAAAGGCAAAAATCAGTCTCTAAAAGATGTGTCCAAATGAACAAAGCACCAAACTAAGTGTACAGGCAGCTATTCATTTGCTTATAGGTGTATCTCATCTCCACGTAGGTAGATAGCATATCAGCTCAGGACCACAACACCTGAGCAACTAATACAAAGTTAACAAGACTTCACTTTGTTTTCAAAACCTTTGTGCCCAAGGCATTTTAGGACAACATTTCAAGTGCCCTTATCCACGACAAAATACAGTCTATATGATACTGTCTTTCATATTAGAAGACACGGTTGAATACAGACACACTCTGCATACAGCAGTGACTTGTATATACAAGGGAAGATTGCACAACTGCTACAAATAAGCTTCAACTAAGAAAGATACATCTATTGATGCAGAGATGTAAGTCCAAGTCCATGTAAGCACAAGGGTAGAGCAGTAAAGGGAAATACACACATAAACTGCTATCCCAGTAGTTGCCAGACAGTGGCATAGTGTAGAGGGTTTGAAGTAGTAACATGCAGTGGGAAACCTCAAACAGCAAAAACATGCACCCTGAAAGCCCCATACACCAAGTCAAACTGCAGGAGGTTTCTCAAGGAACCAAAATGCCTTACTGTGTTAACTGAATCCAGAGTAACAGTTTGAACCCTGAACAACTGACTTCATGTCCCTTACATGAAAAACCTATGACTCAAACAGCATTGCTTTGAAGGAGAACCCTGCTACAGACCAGCAAGAGGCAGCTATTGTGTTCTGTCCTTGCCAGAGAATTCCTTCTCATCCCAACATTCACTGAGCATCCTGCTAATGAACTGCAAGCTATTTAGACACGTGGGGCACAGAATTTTCTGGTCTTTTTCAGATGAAACTAACTAAAGGCTTGCTCACTGACAGGACCTTAGAAATCTATATGTAAAAGCATCAGAACAGTGCAAAGCCTCAAGTTTTGACCTTATTATTGCCTCCTCATTGCTACGAAGAGGTTGCAGACTTCCTTCTGTTCAGTTACCAGTTATTCATTTAAATGCTTCTTTCCACAATGGCTAGATTTAAATAGCAGGCATTCATCTGCACAAGTTAAGGTGGTGGACTTTGGTTGATGAACTTGGATTAGCTGTCACTCTCAAGAAAGCAAATGATAAGGCAAGCTTATTTAAGAAGAAACCAGTACTTTGCAGCCTGCTTATCCCTAGCACAAGACAAAACTGACAGGACACTTACTGACTGGTGGAAAATTAATTTGGGTCACTCTACAGTAGGGTTGCTATGGTAACTGCATGCGAAATGCAGCAGGCATGCTCTTCATCAGGGCTAATATAACATCAGCCTTTTTTCACAAATTTTTAATCGATGTAGAACAAAGTAAGTTTCATAACTAGGTATCAAATTAAGACCTGTAGGGTCAATTCTTCTCTGTCAAAGAAGAAATGTCACCATCTCCTCCCTGTTGCATAGAGTCATTTGTCACATCATCTTAATTCCTCAGGAAACAATTCCCATACCTAAATGTCACATAAAAATAATCTCATCTAACTAAAAGTGAGGGGGGAAGGGTTAACCTGAAGAAAAAGGTTTTGATCATAGACGTATGAATTTAATAACTGGGTTTTTCACACTAACGATCTAGGCTAAAAATAAACACTATCACCAGTTTAAACCCAAACACAACTGGTTTTACACAAGAAAGATAACTTTAACTTGTTGTTCAAATATTTTATAATCTGACCTCAAAAAGATAAACGTTCGACCAGATAATGGTGGAAAGGTAATGCCTGGAGATGAAAGGATGACAGTAATTTTTACCTACAAACTTAGTTTTCTTTCAGACTATTAACTTATGGTGAGCATTCATTGCTTCAGAGAGCACTTGAATTCTTAAAATCTAAACATGGCTGAGCATTTTAAGACTTTTCTGTCAGCACAATTACATCACAGAACCAAAAGACTTGAGCTATAAAGAGCTTAAGGATCACAGTTTGTTTCCTAGACAATGTAAGACTGATTTAATTTTAGATATTACTCTGTAGTAATAGTAGATGTTTAGTGTACAGTACAATATATACACTATGTATGTATATATAAATAACTGAAGAAATTCTTGATGCTGCCAAAAAGCATCACTTAAACAACCAGGACATCGCCCCTGGAAAATAATAAACCCTCTTTTCCCCTAACATTATATGATTAATAATTTATGAAAAATATCAAAGCTGGCATTTTACTTTTCATACTGTAGCTATGTGCCACATAAGACCGGTTAACACAAACTGCTGTGAAAGGTTATCTTCTTTGAAGCCTCCTCCAAGAACAACCAAGACATCAGGAAGCAGTTACAACGGTTTAGTGGGCAAGATTATAGTGATGACATGGCTTTATTCATTATTATGCTACTTCTAAATGTCACTGCATTGAGGTCAAGTATGATGCTGGATGTTTCATGTGGCCTTCATATCATTGTTGAGTCTGGTAACCCCCTCATGACACATTTGTCAAGCATGCAGTTGACTGAACTAGAGATGATTTTTCCAATGGATTTCCATCTCATCTTGGTTGTTTCCCACTGAAGTTTAGACGAACAAGCACATCTGAAACTGTGAACTTAGTGCAAGGCTGAAGCTAATGTTAATGCTTAAAACTATACTCAAAGCTTTCTATTTGACAGAACCACATAAAACTACAAAACTAAAGAGGACATAACTTATTAACCTCTGGTGTTACACCAGGCAACAATTTGCTTCTATATTATAAACCAGGTTCAAAGATTTGAATCCGGATTAAAAAGCCAGAGTCCAGATTGCCATTCCAAGCATGCTACTGTAACGAAGCTGAACTAAGCGTTGTGGGTTTTATTTTATGGTGCAGTTCTCAAGGTGGTGGTGCTAGTGGATTGTTTATCACTTTTTTTAAGCACTAAGAGGTGAGAAGGGAAAAAGATTTTGCAGCTGTCTTACAGATCTTTCATCAGACAGATACACTGTGAAAAACTATGAAAAAGTAAGATTTGGATATTAAATATTAATCAGTTATTTGCATTATCCACTATCTGCAGCACATCTGCATCTCAGTTTATGTTTTGTGCATTTTCCTCCCTTAAAAATCCTTGATGCATCAGTAGCCATCTGATAAAGACAGACAGACAGCATAATGCACACAATTTAGAACTGGGAAGAATCAAGATGTTATCCTACTCTTAAGCTGAATTTTAAATTTAGATGGCTGCTCTACTAGGCAAGGGCACACTACTGAAATGAAAATTGTTTTAGGAAAAAAATACTCACTTGAAGACAAAAAAAGAGGTAAAAAAAATAGTATAAACTATTTCTAGCAAAATAGATGCCAAGTGTTAATGGTCAATATACCGCACTTAAGGTTTGAATTATCCGAGTGACATTTAGGATGAAAAAGCTCTTTGATACAATGAGATTCTCTATGATTTTCCAATGCCTTTTAGTTATTTCATAACCACAACATTTGTGCTTTTTAGGTTAAATAAATGATGCTTAGTGCTCAGACATGTTGAGAACAAAGTTCATTAAGTCTTTATCAGCATGACAACTTTCTAGATGCACAGAAAGTTACTCCTTGAACCTGTCATTATGGACCCTTGTAGGAAAACACACCAGGAGGATGCCCCTTCCCTGGCAGTGTTCAAGGCCAGATTGGATGGGGTCTTGAGCAACCTGGTCTAGTGGGGGGATGTCCCTGCTCATAGCAGGGTGGGGGGGACTGGAAATAGATATCTTTAAGGTCCCTTCCAATATGAACCATTCTATGAATGAATGAAAGATGAAAGATGCTAGTCTAGATTCTCTCATTCCTTGTTCAGTGGCTAGCAGATACATTGCCAAGCATTTTATGTTACCTGTCTTTTCTATATCCTCGTTTACAGGCAGACAGGCTTAGGTAGCAGTAACAAACTGTGAAATAATTTGCAAAACAAAAAAAGTGCCCCTTTTTACTGTCACAGAAACATTCAGATATTCAGGTGAAGAACTTTTTCCTGATATCCAGGATAAAGCTCCCCTATTGCTACTTGAAGCCATTCCCTCTTGGTTCTGTCACTAATTACTTGTGAGAAGAGATCAGCACCAACCTCTCTGCAATGTCCTTTCAAGTAGTTGTAGGGCACGATGAAGTCTCTCTCCCCTTAGCCTCCTCAACAGTCCCCGCTCCTTCAGTCATTCCTTACAAGATCTATTCTCCAGACCCTTCACCAGCTTTGTTCCCCTCCTCTGCACTCATTCCAGCACCTGAAATGTCTCGTGTACTGAGGTGCCCACAACTGGACACAATACTCAAGGTGTTACCATACTAGTGCTGAGTTTAGGGGGACAATCACCTCTCTCCTTCTGTTGGTCACACAGTTTCTAATACAAGCACAACAGTTTTCAGTATTCAGATTTAAAAATCAATTCAGTTAACCCTGCTGGCTGGACAGCATTCACAAGTACTACTGCTGTTCTATCCCTTAAGTAAAACCCCTGTGCTCTGTACTCAGGAAGCTTCTCAAATCCTGTTTGTTGAAGCTGTTATGCTTCCATACTGAAGCACTGAGGAGATGAAATTGAATTACAATCCTTCACACCAACAGTATAATCTGAGCCTACGTCTATCATATTTTATGTGAACCTTCTTACAATTAAGCAATTTATATAAGAGCCCTGGGAAGGATGCTGCACTCTGAGTTAACAGACACCTTCAGACAAGGAGAGGAAAAACTTGTCTTCAAATCCTGACAAGTTTTAGTCTTGGCAATAGTGAGTGGCTGAGCATATGAGGTGAGTCAGATTAAGACCAGAAGCACAACATAAGGCAGTTAGGGAACATAAGCATCAGAAATTCAAGTGCTTTGAGGCTTCTGGCATATCCAGGGCTTGTGACAGTTGAGGAGAATTTGATGGTCTAAATTTGAGTTTCAGGCAAAGCTATTAAAACCCTCTTACAAATACCTTAGATGTTTGAAAGAAAGTTGTGGGCTTTTTCCATACTGCAGAGAACTAAAGAAATATAACTACAATATTTCAAAGGGCTGGTGTGTGTCCAGAGGAAGGCCCTGATGATGATCAGTTAGGGCTGGAGCACCTCTCCTATTAGGGCAGACTGAGAGAGTTGGGGCTGTTCAGTCTGGAGAAGAGGAGGCTCCGAGGTGACCTGAATGTGGCCTTCCAGTATCTGAAGGGGACTGCAAAAAAACTGGAGAGGGGCTTTTTAGGATCTCAGGTAACGACAGGACTAGGGGGAATGGAGAAAAGCTGGAGATGGGGAGATTTAGGATTGATGTGAGGCGAAAGCTCTTCACCATGAGAGTGGGGAGAACCTGGAATGGGTTGCCCAGGGAGGTGGTTGGGACCCTGTCCCTGGAGGTGCTTTAAGGCTGGGATGGGTGAGGCTCTGGCCAGCCTGATCTAGGGTGGGATGTCCCTGCTCATGGCAGGGGGTTGGAACTGGATGATCCTGTGGTCCCTTCCAACCCTGACTGATTCTATAACTTGTTCCCCAGTGAGGGTGATGGGGCACTGGAGGGGGCTGCCTGGGGGGTTTGTGGAGTCTCCTTCTCTGGAGACGTTTGAAACCTGCCCAGACTTGGTCTAGGTGATCCTGCTGTGGCAGGGGGATTGGACTAGATGATCTTTCAAGGTCCTTTCTGATCCCTGATGATTCTATGGTTCTATGAAACAGCCAGGTCATACTTTACAAAACACTAATTTGGTCAGAGAAGATATTCAGGATGTTTAAGCTGTCTTAAAATATAACTGCAACAATCAAGAGTTTACAGCTGGAAACATCCTAAGTTTTTGAACAAATTCCTTTTAGTGGTTCAGAAGACAGACCTGTAAAAGGAAGAAATAACATCCAACCATAAGTGACATCTGGCCCAAATTGCTATCCATCATATTCACTATCTCAGGACATGTTCAGCACATGCAGCTTATCACTCCCATAAATACCTGCAGGGTGGCTGTAGGGAGGATGGTGCCAGACTGTTTCCAGTTGTGCCCAATGATAGGACAAGGAGCAGCAGGCACAAGCTGGATCACAGGAAGATTCATTTAGAAGTAAGAAAGATATTTACTGTGCCAGTGACAAGACACTGGAACAGACTGTCCAGACATTGTGGAATCTTCTTCTCTGGAGATACTCAAATGCCTCCTGGTTGCAGCTCTGTGCTATGTGCTCTAGGCAGTCCTGCTTTATCAGGATGCTCTCCAGAGGTCCCTTCCAACTCTGACAGTTCTATGAAATGAGGAAGCTGCAATGCCTTCCTGCTGATAAAAGTGAATTAATCAAACAAGGCCTGCCACAAATCTGGTGCAAGACTTTTGGTTCATCTACCTTTGACTTCATCTAAGCAGTAGAAAACGTGACATGAAAACCAGAACAAACAGTGAGATGTTTCATGTTCCACACAATTTCATTCATATAGCACTTTGGGCTCTAACTGAAGTTAGAAAAGATAGTGTACTGAGCACAATAGTGTTTTTCTATCTTTTTAACAAATATTGGGTGGACAGAATATGGTTAATCCTGTAACCACCAACTGTCACAGCACAATTAAACTGGGGACAGAGTAGAACCTTATTTAACTGAAGCCAGTGTGACATGGTCATCCTCTCCCTCAGTTCCCAACTGAAACTTCAATAGCCACAACAGCATTTGCACTATCACCAGCTGAAAACATGTCAAGGTCCTCACAGGCACTAGTCTCAAGCATCTGAGATCCTGCATCATCTTACATATTTGTTCAGAGAGCTTGAAAATAAGAAGAATTAATATGTTCATTATATTTACATAATTAGTGACATTATTAACCCGGCCCTTCAGACTAAAATCTTTATCTTTACTTCTCCAAGTTTATTACATAAACTACTTAGCATAATTACAGCTTAGCATAATTGTAACTTACCAACAACACGGTAGTTCAAGGCCTGCTTACATATAGATTAAGAGTTTCCATTACAGAAGAAAACCTGACAATAAAAAAACCTCACCTGGACTGACCTGCCAAGTGAGAAACCCAATTTGGAACCAGGGTTGAAACAAGTACTGATTCAGCTTTAAATAAAACCTTAACAACATGTGGATTGGGGAACCACATTTACTCCTCCAAGGTCTGAAATGGTAATGCTACCAGACAATATCAGTGATCCTACACACATATGGAATGCCATGACAAGATGAATAGAAAGATTCAAAGAGCTCCCATAGAACACTGCTTTCTAACACTTTATATTAGCAATTTATACCTATTCAAGAGATGAGTTACAACTACTTTGTGGTCGGTGGACCTGCCTCAGTTTCACATTGGTGCAACGGCTTGAATTTTACAGCTGACAACTGAAGAAACTAATGAGAAAGCAGGACATTTATCCAGAGATTAAATATGTAAGTAGTATTTAAAAACCAAAGGCAGTCACTACAAGATTCAGGAGAGCTATCTGTGCAAAAAATCATCAAACCAAATGAAGGTAACATTGAGATGGTTTGATCATCAAGGGCAAATAAACTGAACATAGTTGATTAACCAGAGAATTCCGATTGTGATATTGATTTCAAGAAACGTATGACAAACTAGATTTTGGCAGCTGCTCCCTTCATATTAAATTACTATTGTCAGTAAGGTTATTTAAAAAAGATAGATTCAATACTATAGTGGTTCTTGCATTGTCTATGCAACTGTGTAAGACAGCCCTACCCAGAGTAATTGCCTTAAAATCCACGAGTACAGCAGGGCTTAATAGACAAGGGCAAGATTTTTATCTTGTTATATTAAATTGATTACAAGTAAAATTTCATAGCACACAATACCTTGTTTTCTTGATCTCATTTGAGAACAAAACAAGGCCATTTCAAGTAGTTAAGACTAAAAACGTGACTACACACACGTAACAGATGATGTAGTACTCATGCTCTGCACAATGACTGTATGTAGTAGTCACACTTGGTGTAATATTAACAGCATTCAAAAGGGTAAACAACAGTGCTTAATTTTTGCAACAAAACCAGCAATGCCAGAAAAGACTCCATACTCAATAAATACTCATCCCACTTTACCTGTTTCTGATATAACACAGATTTGCATCACATTAGAAAGTTTCCTGGCTACAGTCTGTAAAGCCAGAACTCCTGCAATACTAGAAAGCGCAGGTACAGCTAACTCAAATGTTCCTAAGGAAATGGTCTTCCTTTGAACCCAAATAAATGGAACACTCTTCTCCAAGGCTGCCCCAAAGGGGGGCAGCAGGCATTTTTGTGCCTGTGACTCAGTCCATTGGGTCACTCTGAACTTTGCCAAGGATTTTCATAGAAATCATTAAACCCGCATACAGTCAGTAAGGTCATCAAGTCTGACTGCTCCCCAGCTCTCCACTCATTCATGCATAACACGTGCAAGCAGCAGCATGGCTTAATTAACAATGAGTCTGGACTCAACAAGTTTGTGCTGTGTTATAGGATCATATTTATACATGCGTAAAACATGATGCAATTCGGCACTAGGGACATGCTCACAAGCCTACTTGTTATCATTACAAGTAAAAAGAACACCACCTTGATTTCTTTCTGCTTCAGTCACTAAGAATTCAAAACCTTAATTGGCATTATTTGCTCAATGGACAACAAAATCATGTGATGGGACTGTACAAAACATACAAATTATCAGGCCTTTCAAATGATCTTTATGGGAATAACAGGAGTTCATAACACCAAACTAAACACTGCTAAAAGCAGCAGCTGTAGCCTTCCAGCTACAAAAATATCATAGAATCATTAGGGATTGGAAGGGACCTCGAAAGACCTAGTCCAATCCCCCAAACCCAGGCAGCAATGTCCAATGCTTCCTCAGGCTGTAGAACAGCCTCTGAGTTTTAGATGAAACTCAGTGATGACAGAGTGAGTCCTGCAACTTCATCAGACAGATCCAGTTACTAGGGAGTAGTTTTGGACTCAATAGTAAACAGAACATCTCTTTAAAAATCACCTTGCTCCACAATATTCAGGTCCATCAAAAAAAGAAAAGCCCAGTTTCTAAAATTTACTTGGCATTTTCTTCTTTAAATGAGANTCTCTGACTGGTAACCATCCCCATTCTGATCCCCACCAGGATGCTGTTGGCCCTCTTGGCCACAAGAGCACACTGCTGGTTCATAGTCATCCTGCCGTCCACTATGATCCACAGGACCCTTTCTCCTACACTGCTGTCCAGCAGGTCAGTCCCCAACCCATACTGGTCCCTGGGGTTGTTCTTGCCCAGATACAAGGCTCTACACTTAGCCTTATTGCACCTCATTAAGTTGCTCTCTGCCCAGCTGTCTAGCCTGTCCAGGTTGAAAACTAAAACACAAACAGTAAAGGAGAGAGAAAATGACTTGAGGTCTTGAGGTACAACAGTTATAGTACTTCAGTTATTGGTGATTTTTCATATTTAAATAAATTACTCAGCTGGAAATAACTTTGATAATCTACAACTAACTGCTGTTTAATCTCCAAGATGAATATGCTAGTTTAATACACACAAAAAAGCATAACTACACTGTAGTGTAAAGGCATATTTATAAACACACTGCAGAGCTCATGCAATTCCAGGCTGCGCTTATCTGCTGACTCAAGTGTTTAGTTTGCTGAGTAGAATATAAACAATAGTGCAACCTGCGCAATATTGTTAGTGTAACGTTACACCTTCCAACCAAGAAAGCCTTTTCCATTGAATAAGCCTATGAATGCCATTTGTACTCAGTGATGAGAATTGAGCAGCTCAGCCATGTGTGAACAAGAGGTCTCAGTAAGATAGGAGATAAAATAATAGTCTGCTTATACTGTATTACCAGCCTGATTACTTGATTTCTGCAGTGTTTAAAAAGAACACAACTGTACAGAACTGAGAACCTGCACTTGTATCTAGAAATCCATATGGTAGCAATACAGGACTCTTGCTTCCATAAACAATCACATAATTGAGGCTGGGAAAAACTTCTGAGATCATCAAGCCCAGCCTAAAGTCTGACATCACCCCATCCACTAGACCATGGCATTAAGTGCCACATTCAGACTTTCCTTAAAAGACCTCCAGGGATGGGGACTCCAGCACAACCCTGGGCACTCCATTCCAGCATCCAAATCATCCTTTTCCTGAGGAAGGACTTTGTAACATCCCACCAAAACCTCCCTTGGAATTGCTTCAGGCTCCATCTTCTTGTCCTATCACTAGGAGAAGAGCCTGGCCCCCACCTGTGTACAACTTCCCTTCAGGTAGTTACAGAGAGCGATAAGGTTCTCTTCCCACCCCAGCCTCTCCTCATCAGAGGCTTTCCTTCCAGTCCCTTCACAGACCTCAATCCTCTTCCAGACCCACTCCAGCCCCTCAATCTCTTTCTTGAAGAGAGGGACCCAGACCTGCCCCAGTACTCAAGGAGAGGCCTCACCAGTGCCCAGTACAGGGGGAGAATGATGACCCTAGTCCTGCTGGCTGCAAAATTCCTGGTAGAAACCAGGACACCATTGGCCTTTCATGCCAGCTGGGCACTTGGCTGGCTCATATTCAGCAATACCAACAGTGATTTAATTAACTGACCAGACAGTCACATTTCTAGATTTGTGGGTTTCTGCAAATTGAAATCAAATACATTCCCAAAGGAAAAAATCCAAGTCCATTAAATGGACAACAGGAGCAAACACACTTCATTTATTATTCTGGAGTATAATTCTGTGCTGCTTAGACACAAGACACATCCCATTTGGTTTTGTGCTTAAACCAGGGCACACAGAGTTGTTTATGCAGCACGGATGTGTTAAAATCATTGCCAAAGCAGCAATTCATCATTTGACTTTTTTCTACACTCTGAGACAAACTCAAAAAAGAGAGAATTGCAACTAAAATCCTCCACTGTCCTAAACTGTAATGGTCCTTAATGGTATAGGGAATGCACTCCCAGTGTATTTATCAACTCTGGAACCACTAGGGTTTAGAACAAGAGCAAATGACCTCAAGTTTAGGTTAAATATTAGAAAAACCTCTGGACATTACACAAAACTGGAAAGTCACATTCAGAATGGCAAGGTGAGCAAGGAACACCACATCACTCATCTTCCCCCCCATACAACCACACAGGAACCTTGAATGAAGCAGAAATAAGACAAAGCAAGAAACCATTCTTACCCAGCCTACAGCTGAGGTGTGGGTGCTATTATTTCAAAGCCAGATTAGACAATGATATGGAACAGCTATCAAAAGCTGATACTACTTGCAGTGAGCCAGATGCTACAAATGCTTACAATGTTCTGGAGCTCCCCTACTACACGCTTACCAACATGCTACCTAGCAGTCTCTAGAAGTAATGGGTCATACGAGCATTGATTCTTAGGCTAGATAATTGGCATTAATTAACACAAAGCCACACCCAGAGCTACTTATAAAACACCCGATTCAGTCAGATGACCCTCTCTTTGAAAGCTATAGGTGGTCTCACACCTGATAAAGATAAGCCTTCCAGTTACCATAAAAGCAAGTATTGCATCCCCAGGTGACTTCTGTCTACACCTTAACTAGTTACAACGGGCACAGAGCTTATTCTCCCACGCAGAGTAAAATAAGAGAATGCAGGGTAACTCAGTGATTTGGCTTGATGAAACTTAAGTCTCATTACTAGTTAATAGTGCAAGTTCCCACACATTGTGCTTTACCTCAAAGAGGAATGGAAAATGCAAACACATCTACTCAAAGGCTTTTTTGATAGTACTACAGTATAAAGCACACTTGTTTTCTGACTACAATAGGAATGGATGGAACCAGATAGGGAATTAAGGTTACCATGCAACTCTTGTCTCCCATTTTTATCCCACCACTTCCAATACCTTTGGGATCTTAATACAATTTTAATGTATTAGTTTTCCTCAAAACACAGATCTCTAAAGATGATTTCATTGTTAGAAGTTCAAGCCTTCTAACCAACACATTATAGACTGCCCAAAAAAGGAAAATGCAGATAGTTCAAACAGTTATGTCATTCATAGGCTATTCTTACACAAAAGTATACACCCTCCAGTAGAGCAGAAACTGTTTACCTTTTTAGGGTTTAATGCTACAATAACTTAACCCTCTCACATATTGTTTCTAAGTAAAACCCAAAAGCATCAACATAGCGCTAACAGTTGGTAAAACATCCTTGACCACATGAAAGACAAGTGCTTATGAACACCCTAGTATTAGGCTCTGCCAAAGCCAGATTAATTTTGATTAAAGAAACTTTCTGTTATCTTTTAGACTAAAACCAGATTTATCTACATGCTGAACAAGGTCTTTATACATTCCAGCCTGTGCAGGATTCTCCAATAGGAGCACCACATGGAGACCCAGTCCTGCCAGAACAGTTTTCATTCCTGACAGAAGGCTGCCATGAGTTTTATTTTCCTGTAGAACAGAAATTTAAAAACAGCAAATCCAAGTTTTGCTATCAGAGGTGACATTGTTTTTGCAGAACTAGCATAAAACACAAATGTTTTAAGCTTCTGTTAAAACATTAAGACAGAGGTCCAAAAGTCTTGAAAAACTGACAGATTGTAAAAGCAGGTATTGTTTTTCACACAGAAGTAGAATAAATGGAGAACAGTAGGACAGTATCAAACAAGTTTATCTCTGCAGTGCTAATTTCAAACTTACTCCATGGAAAAGCAAGGCTAGATTTCATTCTTCCATTCACATTCCTCAGCAGCAGGATTATACAAACCCAGAAATCACTACTGGATATCTTTGGTTACCTAAATTGCTTACCTTAAATACATGCTACCATATCAATGTCAGCCACAGAAAGCAAGGTTCATTCCAAACCAATGTCAGTTAAACACACACAGTATTTTCCTTCCATTGTTTACTTTCAGAGTTTGCATTTGCACATAAGGCAAAACCTCCACATCACCACCTTGTTGAGGCCATTACATGTTTTCTGGGAGTTGAAAAACCTTCATACCTGAGGCAGCAAAGCTAAGGAGGAGTAGGAGTTGGTATTTATCCTGCCAAAATTAAGTTTTAACACTGAGTTCTTAAAGTTACTAACCTGAAGTGCAGAGCCAAGCATGCAGCTGAACACCCCTACAACATGCCCCAAGGACAGCAGCCCTGCAACTAGGGTGATGTTGGGTATCACTGAGGGAGGCTTAAGGTAAACTTTCACCTGGCCCCACAGGTGGAAACACCATACAGAACACATAAAGTCTCATACCTTACAGACTTACACTTTAAAAACAACAAGATCTCCTGAATGATATTAAGGCCCCTCAAAGTGAGCCTGCTCTAAAGGTTATGGCTCACGTTCATAAGAGAGATGCACATTACTGGTGACCAGGGTTGTCCATGCCTGCAAGACCCTGAAGGAAAGAATGCTCCTCCCACACACAGGTCAAATGAGAACAAGAACGAACTTCTTTAATCTGAGCCCCACACTGATCCTCCACAAAAGCCCTTCCATTCCCCCATTTAAAGCTGTGGGACTGTTGCACCCTTGATCCCCACTCATACAAAATTAGACATTCTCCTGCCCTCAGCTCTCCCCTTCCTCCCCTGCCAGGTGGGGTGAGCAGCTGAGGCAGCTCAGTCTGAGTCACATTTTCACCCCTCCTGATTAATCTCCTGTTCTTTAATCTCACATTTCCAATTCATCTTCATTGCACCGTTGGCTCGGAATTTGGCAAATTATCTCCAAGGTCAAGTAAAGGCATATTTTTCCTGTGTGAGCCTCTCTGGATCGAGCAGCTCCATTACTGTGGAAACAGCTGGCCTGTGGCCAGCAATTTATCAGGGAAATACTTGCTAAAAATGGTACAGTCCCTGCATAAATTCCTTATAACCTGCCTAAGCCAAGTCCCTATTCACAATGAAGTTTAGAGGATTTTAACTCTTGCATTATCAGTTTCACCTAGCACCATTTCTGGTGCTATTTGATCAAAATATATCACAAGGCTTTAAAGCTGCAGTAACAACACTGCTAGTTTTCTTAATCAGAACTGTAATATTGAAAAAATACAGAAAGATACAACACAAAGGGACATTATATTGGTGTAAGACTTCACAGACAGATAAAAACTACAGTAATATGGTCACTTGGCTTTCCACATGTCTCATATGCTGCTCCCTGATCACAGAATTATTGAGGCTGGTAAAGACCTCCAAGATCATCAAGCCCAGCCTGTGACCTGACATCACCACATTAGCTAGACCATGGCACTTGGATACATGAGAAAGTGAATGCACAGGGGAAGAAATGCCTCTCAATCCAAGAACATAGGAAATAAGTACAGCACAAGCATTTTGAAGAAGCTGGTCTCCAGGTCTGGATGTCCAAGTCGAGGTTTAGATATTATTGCAGATGAGCAAAGCAGAATGTGAACATTCCTTCATCACCACTTTTGCATACAAAAAAGATTGCAGTAGAAGTTTGAAAGGCAAGGGTTTGTAATCTTAGCTGTCATGTACAGTACAAAGCTGAACATCTACAGAATGTGAGGGTATTTGTTACGCAGCAATTTCAACTACATTGCCAGCTCGATTATCACAGCACAGTGCTGGCAAGTGCAAGCTCTTCTATATGAGAGTATCTCACAGCAGATTTCATGGTTGCTAGGTAGCTGTACAGCCCAAGGGCCCTGAAGGAAGCACAAATGCTGCAAATTGGTGGTACCCAATCAAGAGTCAATCTGTTTAAGGTCCATTACTTCTCATTACCTTTTAACCATTATTTACTTTCTATTAGTTCAGACAGGATGATTGTAAAAAGAATGGCTGAAAAGGGACAACAGAATAGATGTCTTTTTGAGCCAATCCTAATTATTTTTGGTATAATTACATAATCCATCAAAAGATAAATACAAGCTCCAGTCCAAACTGGCATTGTGTCTAACTTCGTACTGTCTGCTCATGGAAATATTTCAAATGCAGTGATGGGAAGGAAGGAAGATCAGGGTGTATTCATTCCTCTGCAGCCTATTATTTAACTGTTTAGGACATGCAATGCATGCCTTGCATAGCCTACCTGTAAAGCCAGGACTGCAAACCTGGGATTTTAATAAGATATTCCTAATAAAAATTCAGGGCAGGCTTTATAAATAATGTATTAATAATTGTTTAATTATTGAGAGAAGTCATTTTCTAGAAGAGTACAACATGAAAGAAATGAGAATGATGGATGAAATCATGGTTCTGATTTTCAGACTGGCGAGCTCTGCAGCATCAAATATAACTACAGAATGAACTTCATGCCCAAGATCACTGGTACTAGCTGTCTTCATCACCTGTGTAATTCATTCCCTTGATGTTTGGTTTGTTAGAATGACTGCACTGTTTGAGTGACTGCACTGTTGTAGCAGCCCACTAGGTAATCATAAAATGATTGCTGACATTTTCTGTCATGTTTTGTGTCTATTTTTTGCAAAATACAGTACACTCTGGTATTGCAAATTGGTTTTCAGAGTGTCAGGTTTTATCCTTCCATTGAGAGTAGAGCATGGGAGTGGGAGCAAATGGGGCATCAACCGCATTCCTATTACATACTTTCAAGAAGACTGAATGGAAGTTACCCTTCCGTTACACTGAGCTCTGACATTCAACCTGGCCCACAGAGGTAAAAATAAACCATCATTAGTCAGTGAAGTTTCAGGGAAGAGAGGCTCCTTCCCCAAAATTCCTACTGGTGTTTGCACAGAAAGAAAACCAAGAAGAAACAGGATTAGAAAGCAGACTGCTCATGAGCATTATTTAGAATCATTAGAATCATTAGGGATCGGAAGGGACCTCGAAAGATCATCTAGTCCAATCCCCCTGCCCCAGCAGTATCACCTAGACAGAGTCAAAGAGGAACAGATCCAGGCAAAATCTGAGGTTTTTTTGCTGTGTAACCATCTTAGATGCCTGCTTACGTCCATTTGTCCTGACATCAGCAAAATAACATTGGAGAAGTGAGATGTCCAAGCTATTGGTACATCATATTGTTAGTTATGCATTGTGGGAAATCTCCCCACTCCATCCTGAACTTCACAAACTTTTAAAATCCTTAAGACCTTTCTTAAGGGTTGAACTGACCTGAAGTCCAGTTGCAACTTATATTTTCTATAAGAACTTTTAGTCACTTGGAATTAATATGCAATATATGGGCTGTATATTGTCTCCATCTTATTCAGTCATACCTTACATAAGGTTTAGCTCTTAGAGCTTCATAAGCTGCTTTTGCTCTTATATCTTAATAATGTAATAGTTCCATTGTCACAATGATATGAATATTTTAGTATCTAATTGTAGGTGCATCTTCATTTATTGACAGTATTCTCTGAAACTGTTACTGGAACTGTACTCTTCATTGCATGGTATTCTCGGCACAAAGAACTGTGCATGGAACCCCTTCACAGTGCAATAAAATCTTTAATGAAGATACAGTTGTTTTCAGACACATTATGCAAAGCTACTTCTTTCTAACCTTCCAAATGAAATGGAAGTTTCTGCCTCTTGTACAAATAATCTGCTGCCCTTTTGTTTTTCAACAGTGTAAAAATGTATTTTACAAATCCACCTAGTTCTGTTTTAGTTAGTCTGGTTAGTGTCTCAAGAAATGGAAGGTTTTACTGAAAACCACAGTTAGATATTCCTCCCTACACAAACAAACACAAAATACCACTCCAGATCAGCAAAATGTTTCCCCGTGTGTTTATGCATCTCCTAAGAGTTGAGCAGCAAATTCCAGGCACAAAATCAGAATGCCATTAGCTCTTCTGCTGCTCCAGCAGCGTGACCTTAATAAAAGTTTGCTCATGTATGAATTCACAGCTGCTGATTGACATAGAAGAGCCAGGTCCCAGGAGACTGTGAATTGACCCAACCATAGCGAAGCTACACAGATTTCACATAGCATCCAGCAAATTATCTTCAACATGAGGAATAATTTTAAATGTAAGCAGATTTAAGAATCACTCTGCAGAAACCCGTCTTCTTTATTTATGGCAAAGAGTCTGCAGATTCCAGCTCTTTCATTCCCTTTGTGAATGCAACACACGAGTTATCTGCTGTCAGTGTGAGAGCTCACCAATTAATCATCAGCTGCAGCCCTCTTCTAGAACATGTCACTGCTGTGATTTTGTTTCCCTCGGATGGCTTTCCTGTTATTATGTTCTCACATTTGGATTTGTATCTTAATTACATGTTAATATTTCTCTACAAGGAAGGGGGTGAATCAATCTCATGAATTAAGAGTGAATAGAGTGATAAACCAGGAAGGATAATGCATTGAAAGAAGTGCTCTCATGGGATATATTTTACAAGATTGAAAACAACAGCTCATAAAGAACTGCATTGATTAAAAGTGATTGAAGGGGCATGTAAATTGAGGATGGGCAGAAAAGATCAAAGGAGGTAAAGTTTAACTGAAACAGGAGGCAGATTAATTTATGTGAAATTTTGAAAAAGTGAGAAGAGTTGCAATTAAAAACTACTTAAATTTATTACTGATATTTATGGATGTACCTTTTTCCATAACAAGAAGTACATTCCTGCTGTACTTCCCTTGGCATGTGCTAGAGGTAACATACAGGATCACTTCTGGTGCAGATTACTTGAGAAGGCTTTTCTAAAATTTTCTGTCTGCTCCTAGATAACTTCCCTTTTCGTTTCTACCTTGTAAAAATCATATGCAGGGCTGAAATGAACTACAGAGTCATTAGGAAAAAAGAAAACAGTATGGGAAAAAACCCAAGCCAAGACAGTAAGTAGGACATAGGCAAAAAATTACACTTAGAGTTGAATTTTCCTTTCATTTGAAATATGTAACAGAACAATACAGTCATGGAATCATTCAGCTTGGAAAAGACCCATGAGGTCATCAATTCCAACCAATAACTCTACTAATAGATTTGGAACAAATAAATGACCAAAATGGGCAAACCCCTTTGCCTAAATACTGGTTTAGTTTCATGGAATTTTTAATATCATTGAGAAGACCATGGAGGTTTTTCTTTCAAATTTTGTTGCCTGATCAAAACTTTTCATCATTGTTTTTCTTTGTGTTTTCATAAAGAAAAGGTAAAGATTGTCCTAGAAGCTTTGGTAAATAAAGGAGGAACTGGCAGATGGTTTATGAATATGAGCAGTTTGAAAAACAAGCTTCATTGCAATTTTACTTTCAGGCAACTGCTCACAACTCCAATTAATCCTCTGTGAGAAATAGGGAGATAATGCTTCCATGCTTTTTATTCCAAATATGGTTAAAAAGGGAGAGAGATAGAAAGCAAGCACTTCAAGTCAAAAATGTCTCTCTTAGGTATAAAATGATAATGTATGTGTGAAGAAATCAGAAATCATCCCATAATCATTGGAGCAATTTAAAAATATTAAATGGGACCAAAATGTGTTACACAATACCGTTAATACAGTCCTTATGGTTGTAAGTCTATTATTAGAATTATCTCAAAAAGCAATAGATGAGGCAACAGAAGGAATTTCAGCCTGTGTGTTGCTGGAAGTTGTTTTGGTTTAGATATCTTAGATATCTGATACTTCAATATTGTCTCATTAAAAATTGTTATATGAGAGTAGGTTTTGTTTTGCTTCTTAGTTCTGTTATTTAAGATCATTACTTTCAGATTTAAAAGTCTCTGACTTTAATCTCCCCCTGTATTCAGACAGAAATCATTTTCTGTCTCTGTTTCATCTAAAAGCACCCAAAACTCATACATTGGCATTTTCATAGGTATTTACAGCTTTTAGTTGGAAATACAGCAATCAGAACCAGAATTTTCTTCACTAGCACCAGTATAATGTTTCTAGCTCTTACTGATATTTTTTCAGTAATGAACTTGCTCTTGATATGGGTCCAAATGCTTCCTCATGTTGGTATTTTTTATAAACCTAATGAATTATTGCAGTGAAGGCAAACAAAAGTGACTTTTGTATATGAATTGTATTTTTATACTTGTTATAGCTTGAGTGTGTGAGAGAGTGGGAAACAGAAGACCATCTAAAAACTTTGCATCCAAACCTCTCCAGCTGCACCGCAGTTTGCCCATTTCTATTACTTGAAATCTATATAGTGAAACCCTTCAAACATACATAAAAGAAACACAATCAAGCTTTAAGATGTTTCAAATGAGATCTCATTTATGGAGCCTCTGCATTCTCATTTTTTTTCATACTTTGAAAGTTGTTCCGTAGTCTTTTCCAGATGGAAAACATCACTTTTTCACTGGACAGTCACAGGAGATGTCTTTGTGGTTCTTGTTTCAAAATGATGTGATCCTTTATATATCTTACCATCCTCCTGCTATTTTATATCAAAGAATGATGACTCATCGTTCAGTACATCATTTCCTATGGAATTCTGAAAGAACAATAACAACCTCCCTTCACATCAAAATGAAAGATCCCAAGAAATGGTCTAAAGGAAACACTCAGACTAAAAGGTTTTGTATGTGTTGAAACTGTCTAGTTGTTGGAAGGCTCACAAATGAGAAGCCTTTAAATGGACTATTTTCTTGTTACTATTCTTATGACAAAATATGAGGCGTAGAATATTGCCCAGTATCCCAGGAGTTGATGAAAAAGGAGAATTCAATTATATTCTTCTAGTGTCAGGCAGCAAGATGAAATACATGCTGAAGTTAACTGAAATGAATACCAGAGGGAAACTAAAGCACTAAGTACTATGACAAATTGTAAACTTTAAATCAACAGAATGTATGTAAATAGGAGTTAGGCTCTAAAGGCCTCTCAATTATCTGCTACCTCTTTCAAAAACTCAGCCAAAGGTCTAGTCTCTCATTTAAACGGGATCTATATGCAGGAAAATTAAGGAGCCATCAGAGACTTATCATCATCAACTGTAGCCTAATTATTGAGTAGCACAGAGAACTACATTCCATTTCCAAAGCCTTCAGTCCCAGAGTCCTATTTTTTCATGATTAAACTTATTTTGCATTTCTTCTGGGGACCACATTAATTATGTTGCTTGAATGTTATTTGATTTCACACTACAGCATTTCTACCTCCACTCAAAAGTTTGAAATAAGCACAGTTTGTAAGTATTTTGATAAGGTGCCAGCAAAGACTCTTTTGGAAGGTGTTTTCTCCTCATGCTCATTAGCCATGTGTTATCTGGGTCATTTGCTTACAGTGCCTACTCTCGCTGTATAATGAAGATTTCTTGCAGTGGCCACTAATAGCAAACATTTTGCATGAATATCGATTGGGAAAAATATCATAGAAGTTTGTACTTTGTATGATTCTTGTAATAGAGACTGCAGTGTAGCTTTAATATTTTTATCTACCCTCTTAATTCTCAGATATTTTGGTAGAATTTTTTATACAGTGATAATCCATGTAAATTTTTCTTGTACCTAAGGGTTTAGAAGATAAATTAAGTGACATCCAAACATGCTAATAGAGTATGGGGACTAAAAGGAAAACATAAACAAGTTCTCCATTCCTGGAATGTGTTCATATTGATGACACACTGAACTGGAATACGAAGTACTGCTTCTGAGAGAAGCCATGTTACATCAAACTTGTAAAAACAAGTGAAATCATATAAATAAACATCAAACTCCAACACAAAAGTGCTCTGTTCCCCCTGGGCTTCAGAGAAAGCCCCCCATCCCTACACTGAAAAACATGCATTGACCTGAGTGCAATGGTGCTGCTAAGAAGCAGCCAATTTCAATAAATAGCAGAATTCACACCATAAAACCTATTAGAGAAGAGAAACCAGAGAGATAGAAACCCTGATCCAGCAGTAGGTTTTCAAATTGGTTTTGAATGGGGCATGTGGAACTCTTGGACAGAACCTTGCCCAGAAAAGCTGTGAGACAAAGTGGAAACTGGAGAGAAGGAAGCATGTCTTACCCACAGAGTTTTACCTCTTTACAACAAAGATTATACATTGAGAGAAGCAGCCTGAGTCAAATACTGGCAGTGTACCGTCACCAAGACATCAGTGGGATGTGAAGCTTCTCATCTAACTCTGCTTTGATTGCTTTACTCTGCTTCCTATCAACAATGTCCAAAAACGTTATTGCTGCCTGCCAGAGCAGCTAGTTGATAGCCTTAATACTGGTTTTATTTAGAGATGCAGAGTAATAAAACTTTGCAGCTCCAAGCTGGTACTATTCTTGGCAGCTGTGAATGGGTCTGAAAAATACAGAAAGCAACCCACCTTCATAAATATAGAAACTGTTCAAGCTTGCTGGGATCATGGCAAAAGATGAAGCATGCAAGAGTTTTCTTCACCAGCTACTGCAGCATGAGAAATCTTTCATTGAAAACTCATGAAATCTGAACAGGATCAGTGGCTCTTATTTACCTTCACACTTCCAGGAGAGCAGCTCTGAAATACCGGAGTTAAATCCCAAACTGACAGGCTGGTGCTGCTTTGTCAGTAGAACAGCATTGACTTCAGTGGCTTGCAATCAGGTGTGAAAGCACTAATGGCAGTTTTCATTGCAGCTCAACTTCTCAGCCTTTAAAAAACCTTCCAATTCTCTTATAAAGAGGAAGAAACATTTACAGATTTTTCTTTTGTGGAGTAGTGGTTAGCTAGCGATGATGATTTCAAAACAGCATTTAGTGAACTTTTTGTCTTGTTCTCTAATTTAGAGTATGTTAGAGCCACAAGCATTTGAGCTTTTTGTAATATATGAAATTCCTAGATTGAAAGATGCAAATATTTCCATTGGTCTGGCAGGAGGCCACCAAAACTATAAAAGTCTTAAAGTTTTATTTTAAAACTTCTTTTGTGTATTATCACAAGATTGCTGCCTGGTAACAGTGTCCCTACTACTGTAAAACTAACCAGAGTATCTTTAAATTAATGTCTTGACAAATACACATTCTGAGGTACAACAGAGTGGCCCTGGAGGCTACATAGATTAAGAAGAGCACAGCGTTTGCTTGTAATGTTTGTATTCAAGATTTATTCAGTAGAGGGATGTGTGTTATGAATAATTAATTGTGGCATTCCTAATTCTTGCATCCCTGCCTCTGCTGGGTGATTAATCTCATAACAAACCTAACCAAACTGGTTCTCCTCACAACCATTTCAGGTTAATCTGTTCTTTGAGATCAGAAACCACAATGGTTTCTGATGGGGTCAATGCATTGCTTGGGTCTTGGAGCAGACGCAATTTTACTAGGTTGAATACAGAAGGTCATACATTTCCAGAATATCAGTTTAGGTTCTTACTTTTTATATCAGACTTAACATCTCACTTTGACCTGGCAAAACATGTTCTCTTTAATGACAAACCACACCAAACCAAGCAAGGCCCCCTCACACCTTTTTTACAGATGCTTGTGTTCCCATGTCCTATAAACCCATTCATTTTGTGGAATATGCAGTCTGATGGAAACTCTCTGGAAAACGCAAGGAGACAATAAAAAAACTCTATGTAAGAGCACAGTGGAGCTATCATCATCGAAAGTTTAGTGGAAAGGAAAAAAACATTACCTGAAAAGAACTGTAAGTGAAGGGAGTGATACTTACATAGAATTTAAAAAGACTAAGCAGAACAACAAACCTGGCAGTAAACCTTACACAGCATGACATGAAACTGAAATGAGCCTTTCAGCTTTGAGGTTTTTAACTGGTTATTGTCGTGATTCTCTGTTTCCCTCGGCACTTCTGTCAGTTAACTACAGGTAAGCATTTGTAGCTAAAAAAAAAATCACAAGATTCTGTGAAGTATTTTAGCTTCCAAGTTACTAGGGAGGAAGCACATTTCATTTTGGAAAATCAAAACAAATATTTAGTACCTGTTTGTAACAAAGCTGCGCAACTAATGAAAACAATACCTGAAGTCTGTAAGAGCCAGAAAGATATGGTTAATCTGCAATTCTGGGACCACTCCTCAGCCCTTCTCTTTGATTTAATCTATTCCTCAGGTGAACTTTTCAATGTTTAGATATCTGAACACCTAAATCATTCTCCTTTTATCCACTTAGTCTGTCATTCGATTTATATCTCTATCTATTCATATTGTGTGCAAGTTTACATATTAATTGAGATTGTCTGACAATTGAACATTTCCTGCTATCATCTAGCATAACAACAGATTTAAATTAACCTGCATAAACTTTCTGTATGTCTCAACCTTTTAGAACATCCCTGTCCTGGTGTTGTTTAAAGACTCCAAGCACATGTAAAAGCTTCAAACATACATAGAACACTGGCTGAAGTATTAGCATTACGGTTAACATTGAAAGCTCAGTCTAAAAGAGCTTGTTTCCTGCCTCTTCCCCTTCAGTTTTAGAGACCTGCAGTGATTACAAACTGCAACTGAAGTTTATCAGACTAGGCACCCACCCCAAAAACAATTCAGGAAATGATTCTGTAGATCAATGCAATGATTAAAAATTAATGTGGCCACAAATAGGACATCTGTGGTTTAAAATACTTAAGTATATTTCTGTGGTTAATAAATGTATTTTTGAGGTCAAGGGGTTGAAGCTGATATTTGTTTTACGTATGATATCTCTGCGGCAGTGTCCAATAGGTGTGTTTTTTATTGAGTAGAAGGTTGCAGCCTCTTGTTACCTTGATTTGTTACTACCTGTATCTGCATTACTCCTCCATCTGCTCTAGAAACCAACTGATGTTCATCTGACATACATAAGGATGTATGGTCTCAATTTTGCTGTTTTAAAACCAGACTAATCTAAAACCAAAGCAATTACGCTTATACACATTAATTGATTGATTTTAAATGTGCGTTTAATAACACAATTAGGAAACTGATAAATACTTTCACATTTCCCTTAGATTAAAAAATTCCTACCTCTACAGTACGAGCCTGAACAGACAGTGAACTTCTGACCTCAGTAACTGTCATCAGATACTTGTCACGTAATAAAAGCTATGAATATTTTGATACTAAAATCAAAACTGCAATTATACTTCTAACTATGACTCATTGCTGATTTAAATTGTTTAGATTAAGTGTGTTTCCTTCTGCATACAAATGATGTATTCAGTTTGCAGACTGTGTGAGAATTAGGACAACCTATCTAAACATTATTGCTGCTAAGTGCTTGGATGTCGTGAGTGATGTTCCTGACAAACACTATGGTCGCTTCTTGAAATCTTTAATTATTTCCGAATCAAATCTAGTGATTTAGAAGTCTTTATATAAAAAAAATATATAGGCGATGCCTGTATATACTAAACTACTCATAAATATTTATTCTTTCAAAGAAAAGGCTTGGTAATCACAGTGAATTATTTCCTTGGGCAAAAAGTTCCATGTGGGTGGTTGAAGGAGTGAAAAACAAGTCTTGTGGAGGAAATAAATTGAGAATAAGTGTTTCCACAACTCTACTCAAACCAGTACTACCCATCACACTCAAAGGAAACACAATTTGTGTCTGCAAAGCAGCACAAATATAGCAACTTACATAAACAAATCAATACAAGCAGACTGCTATTATGAGACTGAACTCAAAAGAGCTCATTTTATAAAGGTTACTGCTACACCATTAACCATTGACCTATATTTAAACAAAGAGGGACTGAGTTACAAAGATACTCAATAGCACCTCTCCTATTTAGGCACCTACCTACCATTCAAAGGAATGAGAGTTGAGGCACCCATTAGGATTTAGCTACCGTAAAGTTCTTCCTGGTCCTCTCAACAAGTTTTAGGTGTAATACATGTTTGGGGTTGTGTTACTTCTTTGAGTTTTTAAGAGATACACAGAAAAAAGAAAGGACTAACCCTCAGATCAACAGCCCAAACAGACAGGCTGTAGAGGATAGTGTGTTTGAGGGTGTGGTGTCTTTAGGATGTCCCAGTCAAATTACCAAACTGTCATGTTCCAGGCATACCTTTAAAATCCCTCTTGTTCATGCCCAATTCACAATGGTGTTGACCACCCAAGAGAAGCAGAGAATGACAGATCACAGAAAAGCCTAGGATTACACCTCATCATGATGTGTTCAGCACACA
Organism: Upupa epops; assembly: GCA_013397515.1. Lineage (NCBI taxonomy): Eukaryota > Metazoa > Chordata > Aves > Bucerotiformes > Upupidae > Upupa > Upupa epops. The sequence continues at coordinate 533,421 of VZRI01004768.1, forward strand.
CTGCTAAAATGTTAGGCTGCGACTGCTGAAAGGGGCCCATAAGGTAGCTGGTTAAAGCCATGGTCTTACCAGCAATAGAAAGAACATACTCAGACAGTGAGAAACTGCAAGAGATACTCACTGTGCTAGGAAGATGATCTGCAGAGTACAGAGCAAAAGGCAGATTTCACTGACCTCCCACAACTCCCCTTACAACTAAAGCCCAAAAAACAGTAGCCATTTCCAGCAGCTAAAAATCCAAGTAAACAGCTTTATTCCATACCACAGTCCTAGCAATACCTAGGTATGCTTACAGACTCACAAAACTATTGACACTGGAAAAGACCTCCAAGACCATCCAGCCCAGCCTATGACCTGACATCACCACAGTCAGCTAGACCATGACATTGAGGGCCACAGCCATTCTGTCCTTAAACTCCTCCAGGGATGGGAACTCCACCACCTCCCTGGGCAGTCCATTCCAGTGTCTGATCACCCTTTCCACAAGGAAGGGCTTCCTAACATCCAACCTAACCCTCCCCTGGCACAGCTTTGGATCCTGCCCTCTTGTCCTATCATTAGTTGCCTGGGAGAAGAGCGCAACTCCCATCTGTCTACAACTTCCCTTCAGGTAGAGTGGGATAAGATCACCCCTGAGTCTCTTCTTCTCCAGGCTAAACATCCTCAGCTACCTCAGCCTCTCTTCATCAGCCTTTCCCTCCAGTCCCTTCACCCACCTCACTGGTCCTCTGGACTTGTTCCAGCCCTTCAGTCTGTTTTTTGAAGCAAGTGGCCCAGAACTGCCCCAGTACTTGTGGTGAGGCTTCACCAGTGCCCAGTACAGGAGGAAAATGACAGCCCTAGTTCTGCTGGCCACACTATTGCTAATACAAGCCAGGATGCCATTGGGCTTTTGTGCCACCTGGGCACACTGTAGGCTCACATATGGCGTGAAAAGTATATCAGACCATCTTAAGTTCAATGACTGTCCATTTATTAAGATAAAATATACAACTAAAGGAAAAAAAATGTTTCTTCTTTGGCTATCTAAGTAAAGATCTATTTCATACACTTCTTTGTTCCAGACTCAAAACTGTAATTATCTCAAGAATCCTATTTCGCATTAATATAGCCTTGTCAGCAAGCCAAAATGTTTAGTATGCACTGCTCCTCCGTAGGCGTATTAATGAAGAATCGCCTGCCACTGCAAAACATGTTCCATTTCAGCATTTCCATATGTTAAGTTACCATGTCAGGAAGGTTTCAGGGCACTGATTTTTGCACTCATCTAACTGAGCTCTCTGCATGTGGAGACTCATGCAAAAATGTCATTCATAATAATTTGGGTGGATGTTCAGAATTTCTCATCACATTTTTAGTCAGAAAAATAAAACCCAACCAAGAAAAAACCCAAAGGAAGATGAGAACTGGCTAAATAAGCAAATTCAAAATCTCCATCTAAAAGCAGATCTTTTAAAATAGAGTTTACAGTTAAAAAATATGATCCTATATAAATAATGAAAGGCTAAAACATGAAATGGAATTGTAAGTGAACTTTTCTGATGTCTATTCAGAAGTACTGAAATGCAAACAGGCGGTACTTCAGTGAAAAGCAGCCACTGGACATCCAGAGGACTGGAAAACAGAGCAGCTGCGATATGCAGGATTTATTCCACATCCTACATGAGGAAGCTGCTGGCCTTTCTGAGGCAGAATGAGACATTCACCTCAAATCTCAGCCGAGTCTTATACTAAGAGTTACAGGCAAGCACAATCTGATTATTACGTGCTTAATAACAAAGACTGGTTTGGTCTGGACTGGTTTCCAGTCAAAGATGGTCACATATGGCAAGGAAGTGGTTTGGCTATTATTGCTAAGTGGCTTTTGTAAGCTCAATGCCTTTAATACAAAGCCGAAGCATTTAGCTAACTCTATTACTAGCTTTAGAGCCTTGAACTCTTAAGTATGGTGATATTGGTTGTTTCAGTGCAGTGAATTATGTGGCTAGTGTCATTTCTGCTTTAAAACAAGGCTGAGATAGAGGAGAGACAGTGGGAAGAGTACAAGACAAATCTTGTCTTTATAAAGGAGCAATCCAATCTGGATTTTTTACGTAAGAATTCACGCATGATTTCTACAGTACAGAGAAGCATTACTTGTAGCACCTTTGAAAGCTTTCTCGCATGTTGACTACTTGCTAGTCAGAAAAGTCACTCAAACTCACATCAAGTCAAAGTATTTAAATCCTTTTAAAATCCCCAAAACCATTTGCTAAGTTACATAAACACAGTTTTAGACTCATTTTGCTTTGACACTCATTAAAAAGATACAATTTTTGACATGGCATTATAAAACAAGAATGATTTAATTATGTAGAATATGAATTAAAGTTAATAAGATTTAATTACAGAAAACATGTTTACAGTATTGATTTGAGCTTGCTACCACACAAGCTGTTCCGCTTCTCAACAGCTCCGAAAAACAAAACATCAAGACAGCCACTTGAACAGAAACTGTCCTGTTTTGTCCTCAAATTTTGTGTTCATCTCTACAAACTGAAGACAGAGTTTGGAGTAGAGATAGAAAACTATGTCATGTTAATGATGCAAAATAGTCTATGCTTGGTTCCTGAAGAACAATTTTCTTCTGAACTTTGTGCCTACACCTCATCATTCTCTTGTTTGTTTAATGCTACTGCAAAATATATTTATTAGTCTCTTTTTCTGGTTATTATGCCCTTTACAGCTGGAGGCAACTTCTCTGGAGAATGTTGTGAGGGAAATCACATAGGAATGTGCAACTTGTGGCCTAACTATCACTAAAAACTCATTCCAAGCCTTAAAAATTGCAACCATTTTGAGGTCAGTTTGATTGCGCATAGGAGTTTTGAAGATCATATCCTGACTTACCTTAGGAAAGACCAATTATCAATCTACTACACCAATATAGCTATTTGTGGCCAGACATATGGATGGATGGATGAATGAATGAATGAATGAATGAATGAATGAATGAATGAATGAATGAATGAATATTCAGTGGTTACTTCTTAATTTAAACTTGCGTTGAGCATAGTTTCTTCAAAAAACTTTTGGAAATGCACGTTCATGTCACAATGGTGAGGAGCTACATGGAAGTTAAACTACAGTCCATGACTTCTCAGAATGACACATATTGAGCAAAGGCTGAATCAGAGAAATAAGAACAGATTTTCATCAGTTATGCTACACCATCTGTCCTTTAAGATCTTGTTCTAGCTGTTTTTCAGTCTCCCAGGAGGGGAATGGTAAGTCGGATACCAAGGTATTAAGAAATACAATCTCCTGTCTGTTCTTCCTTATATGTCTTTCTCTGCCATGCACACACACACACACACTCACACACCCCCTCCCACACCCACACACTCCCTTCTTTTTCCTCTTCTTTTCTCCCTTTTCCCACAGCTACACAACCATCACAGCAGCAACTGGAAAGCAACATCAACACAGCCAAGGTAGCTTTATATAAGAGACCCCTAGCATACAGGTATCGGTATATCACCAGGAACAGATACAGACTGCCTAACTCAAACACAGCACCTGTACTTTGGATTGGGAGCTGTGCTAGGGCACTTGTCATGCCTGTCTCTCCCACAGCCTGATGCACTGAAAGCCATCTACCTCTGTGGTGGCTTGTTACAGGTACCTACCACTGCTCAGTGCCTTGTACCAAATATCCTTTCCCAAGGAGGCAGAGGCAGGGCTTGACTAAGTCTCTGTACTGACCTGTGCTCTGATGTTTATGCACTGCCTCAAGCTATTCACACCTGAGCTTGCTCAGCAAATTCTGTTATTAATCAGGGCACAGATTTTGCTCCTAGTCTTCACCTATTTAAAACAAGGGCATTAATGTCATCTATTTGTCAATTTTTCCAAGAGAATTTATTTGTACACAACCTGCAGATCTGGCTTGGACCACTAACGGCAATTGCACCATGTGGAAAAGCATACTCCAAATATACACACAGACCACAGAGGGCAATTTTTAATTTGTGAACATCCTGATCGATTACAGTAATTATACATTTAGCTGGTCAACATCACCTAAATGACAGAGCTCCATTCGGAGGAATAGATGGAACCAGCAATTACATCAAAGCTCTATTTGCTTCCAGCTGATATGCTGTTACAATACCAAAATTCTGCCCATTTCCTGTGATTCCTTCGATCAGTGATGTGACTTTATCCCCATCATCTATGAACTGTCTTTTAAACATGCAAAACAAAGTGCAGAACTCACTGGTTTAGTCGGCAAATAAGTGTTTTGAAGACTGGAAATGAATTCCAGGCACCTCTTGCAAAAAAGATCATAGACTCATTATGGCTGGTTATGGCTGGGAAGACCTCCAGGATCATCAAGTCCAGCCCTCATCCCAGCATCTCCCTAACTCCTAGACTATGGTTTCAAGTGCTCTAGGTACTTCTTTTTAAAACACATACAGGGTTGGCAACTCCACCACCTCCCAGGGCAGCCTGTCCCAGTTCCCAACCCCTCTCTCAATAAAGAACTTCCTAATATCCAGTCGAAACCTTCCCTGATGCAACTTGAGGCATTTTCCTCTCGCATATGTGCAGCCCTCCTTTGCCAGTGTGAATTTCCTCAAAGGACAGAAATCAAGGGAATAAAATCCAGATCCCTGAAATACATTGAGCTCCACATTATAGCAGAGAAGTAGCAAAACACTGAAAAAGAAAGGCTAAGGATTTGAGGCAGTATTATTACAGCATTAGACTTAGCAGTTTGTGGTTATGGCAGTAGTAGTTTAAAAAAAATGCCACAGCATGTGAGAATTACTGGGTTTGTTTCAATCTGTGTGAACTAGCAGCTCCATTTTTCTTTCACTAAGCTTCCGACTGAATAGGTTATTCTGCAGTAGATCTGGAAGGAGAATGAAGTGTCTCCTAAGCATCTAGTAATTTGTCTCCAGATAAAGATACAGGCTATGACACTATGGTTTTAAAAAAGGTGAGAATCACTGTGTTTTGGCCAAGCCATTTGCCAACACCGTTGTGTTTTTCCAACACATATATAGTTTATATTATATGGAAGAGGTATGTTCTGATGAAATAAAGTCTACTATGCGGGGCAGCAAATATCTTTCATGTGGCCACATTTTATCCTGCTTTTTTAACAGATGATTTGTTATAGTCATAAAGTATTGAAGAAAAGGAATAATACAATCACAGCATAACAAATCAGTCATGAGCTTTTTTGTCAGCAGCTACATTTTGTTTCTGTGCGATCTCTGTAATTACACCTCCAATAAAATGATGCAATCTGCTGCA
>VZRI01004768.1:538752-588393 GCA_013397515.1 Upupa epops
ACTATCATAGATTTCATTTTCTAGCAATGGATGCTAGCTGAATTGTGATGAGTGAGTGACAAGTAACTTGGTTCCCCAGTTAGCAGAAGCATTAGCTGCCTTGTATGCAAAAGTCACCTTAATCTACACAAAACCAATTTTTACAATCAAGAAAATAATTTACCAGCTTCTAATAGCTTGCAACATGAATGAATGTGTTGTTATATCAACATGTAAAGATTTTGACAGAAGATCTGATTTTGAAGGAGAGGGAGNGTTATCCAAACACATCAAAACTGACAGGCAGAGGGTATTAGCCACCTTTCCAGGCAGGATCTTTCAGTGTTTCACCACACCGCTCTCAATATAAAGATGTAGATTTTTTTACCTAGACACAACCTTAAAATCACATATTGCCCAAAATAAGTACTATCCATAAAAATTTGCTACTTATTTTCAAATTCTCTATTCCATTTCAGATTATACAACTTATAAATGATAGTGTGAAAAGAAAAACACATCTTTGCTATTCTGAGCTGAAATTACCAGTATTTCTGGTGTGGTTAGTTTTCCTTTTCTCTAGAAAAAAAATCATACAACTGGATCACTATTACTTTTGTTATTGTGAATCAGTTTAAAACACCCTTGCATTACACATATTTTAAAATTATCCTCTGAAGGTTAACCTCTACACCTGCATCATCACTGAGGTACAGTACAGAGTAACAGTAGTTCTCAAACTACTGGACAGATTTTTGCAAAGAGAATAAACTTCCTTGGTTCAGGCATGATTTCCAGACCTCCTTGATCAAAGTATTATCCATGAATAATTAATACTTGGATTAAAACGCATGACGTTTCAAAGTGGCAATGAAGCAACCTGATGAGTGTATTTAATTGGGAAATCACATCCCAAGAGTATTCAAGTCACTAAGCCTTTCTTTCTGCATTATAATAATTAACGACATCTCTTGTCATTTTTTACTGTTTATGATACAACTGAGATTTCTTCCACGCATATCCTTATTGACTGGCATGTCTGCCCCTACAACACATCAGTCTTTCTCTAACGTTTGTCATCTAAACATCAATTTTGCCATGCATTTCTATTAATCTTCTAAGAAATTATTTCACTTATTGGTATTTTTAATTAATGTGTCATCATTATCATGATCCTAATTGAAAGGATGTGATTTGAAGGAAGAGGTATAAGGCACACAGCTTGAGGATCATGACAGTCCCCTGCTATAAGAAACTGTAGTTTCTAATGATTACAGAGTTAATTTGTTCATCCTCAAAGTTCCACCCTCCAAGAACAATTCCAAGCCACTTTTCAGATAGCCTCTGGATACATTCTAAGTAGACACGACTTAGATTAAGAAAGATTACAGACGGTTGAAACCCTCTTTTAAAAACCGTGAAAAAAGCCTGATGCTGTAAAGCCACATTATTTGGGAAATGAACAGGTTGCTTCAGTCTTCCCATTGCTCTCTCCAAGCTGTGCTGTTTGCCCAGTGGGACTGTAGAGCAGATTGGCTCAGGTGCTCAGAACATTAAAGAAAATAAATTAACATTCAGCATGTGGAAATATAATAAATGCATTTGTCTGGACGTCCAAGATACAATTCTTATGTGTTAACACTGGCATCAAAATCTTGTGTGTTAAAAGAAAATGTCATTTTCCTTATTTTATTAAGGGACCTCCTTGTACCCATGTTATCTATTCAATTTGGTGCCTTGCACAGGCCAGCTTTGCTAGGTAGTGATGCAACCATTTTAACCCAAGAGAAAAGCATGGAAGAGCCATAATCATAGAACTGTTTAGGTTAAAAAAGCCTTAGAGACCAAATCCGTTCGTTAACCTAACTCTGCCAAGGCCACTGCTAAGCCATGTCCCTAAGCTCCATGTCTACATTTAAACACGTCCAAGGATGGTGATTCAAGCCCTTCCCTGGGCAGCCTGCTCCAATGTCTGACAATCCTTTTAAGAAAGAAGTTTTTCCTAATGTCTAACTTCCCCTGGCACAACTTGGGGCCATTTCCTCTTGTCCTATCACTTGTTACTTGTGAGAAGAGACACAATACCCACCACTCTACAAGCTCCTTTTCAAGTAGCTGTAGACAGCAATAAGGTTTCCTCCGAGACTCCTTTTCTTCAGACTAAACAGCCCCAGTAACCTCAGCTGCACCTCATAAGGCTTGTTCTCTAGACACTTTGCAACCCTATTGCCCTTCTTTGGACCCATTCCGGCACCTCAAAGTCTTTCTTGTATAGAGGTGGCCAAAACTAATCATATAATAGTGATTGTAAAATACTTTAGGCAAATAGGCAACTTCATGTGGGGAGAAATCAGTAAGGTCCACTTCAACAGAGCTTCTTCCTCAGTCAGTGACTGCAGAGTGTGCTAGTGCCAGTCTTTCTGGATGTACCAGATAGGTTTCCTCTCATCTTCCTCCAATCCATGACAGTCCTCTTAAGAGAAAATGGGCACTGAGCTTTGTAAAGGTGAGCTGGTGCCATGTGGGCAATATCTTTTGTGAAATGCCTGTGGAAGTCTGTGAGTGAGGGGCTTTGGGTAGCTCACACAGAGGCAGTGCTGCATCTTACAATACAACAATCTCTGTGATAATTGGTACATTTCTTATCTATCTCGGTAGGAGTTTTAACTTGTACTTATTTTTCCAGCACTGTATTAGTTATTTTTCCAGTACTACTATTTTATATAAAATCAGACAAGATTTTACATAAAATTCTGACATGATTTTGTCACACAGCCACAGAATCATAGAATGTTGGGGATTGGAAGGGACCTTGAAAGGTCATCTAGTCCAATCTCCCTGCCAGAGAAGGATCTCCTAGATCCAGTCGCACAGGAACATGGCCATGCGGGTTTGAAACATCTCCAGAGAAGGAGACTCCATAACTTTCCTGGGCAGCCTCTTCCAGGGCTCTGTCACCCTCATTGTAAAGAAGTTTTTTCTCGTATTTATGTGGAATCTCTGATGTTCCAGCTTAAACTCACTGTCCTTTGTCCTGTCATTGGATGACACTGAGAAGAGCCTGGTTCTTTCTTCCTGACATCCACCTTTTCCATATTTACAAGAGTTATAAGCAAGTAGTCATTAGCTGAAATCATAGAATCATTTAGGTTGGAAAATACCTTTAAGATCATCAATCCCAACCATATACCTGACTCTACTAAGTCCACTATTAGACTAACCACTAAACCGTGGAGAAAGCCAAATACATGAACTGAGCTTGAGTAAAACATAACAGATATGTGTTAATGTCTGCTTAATAGATTCTATGAATGTTTGCAGTTCCCATGTTTGTGAGAAAAGCTTGTTACATCATTTTATAGAATATAGCAATTTCTTTGTTTTTTTTTCTCCTCTATCTTGTAACATACTGCAATTTTAGACTAAAATACGAGAAAGCTGGATAAAAGAATCACTGATTGTGTCTGCTGTACAATGTTGATTAGTAAAAGGAACAACATAGCTGTGATATGGTGAACCTTTCTAATACAAATGTACACGTTCATACATTAAACAAAAAGAAAACAAGGTTAAAATTCAATTAACTCTTGTTTAGAATGAATTGAACCTAATTATTGCTGTTTGTGTAGTTTTAACTACAGCTTTTCTTTTGTACATCTAATTAAATATCAGTTAGCAATGAATTGGTCATTATGATGAGGTAATTGACCACTATCACTTGCTGACTTTCTCTTAGAGGACACAGAGATACCATACTTTATCAAGGTTAATCGTCTCACATTAATGGTCATCTTAAGCTAACATTTCTGTAAATGGAAGCTTCATTTTCCATTTGTGCAGCTGGTAGAGTTTTACAGGTTTTTATAACTAAAAGAAATTAAAAACCAACTTGCAGTGCCACAGACATATATCAAGGGAAAACTGCCAAACATGTCTAATTGGAAGTAGAAAAAGCCTTCATTAAAAGAAGTTTTTTGTTAAGATAAAGGTCACTGAAGTGGTAATAGAAGCCAAGAAAGCTGTAATGTATTTATGACTTGGCAGTTGGCTACAGTGAAATACAGCAGACCCAGCGACACCAGTTAAAATAATAATTATTATAAAAGATGTGAGTCTGCTCTGCAGCAGAAGTGTTTGCATTTTCTTATGGCATTCATGCTCTTCTTTCCAAGTGAATATTACAGTAGTTTCAAAAAACAAAGGCACTACTTTTGTAAAAGAAAAGCTTTTTTCTATTTTGTAAAAAAAAAAATAAATAATACTCATTACTTTTTCTTTTTTTCCCCTGCTTTTCTTAAAAGGTTAGAATCTGGATATAAATGATCTTTCTGGATATAGAACACCTTTACAATTCAAAGTAGAGTGCTGGTATCTTTGAGGATGAAAGAAGGCATGTTAGTGTTCAAGAGGTGACTAGGGCACCTGCACTCAGTAATTAACCTCATTAAAGAGAAGGAAAACAAGCATTTTCTCTTATTTGTGTTAAAAATGGCGATCAGAACCTTTGCTGTGCTCAGATTTTGTTAACTGACACCCTACAGCTAGTTCCTCACTTCAGGAGAGACACAAGGATAGCACTGATTCAGCAACAATCTTTTTTTACAACTTCTGAAGATTTCAAGAGCAGACATGGACTGTTGTCGTCAATGAATAATTCCAATTGATCAATAACTTCACAGTAGATACAGATTTTGTTGGTAGCCTAAAGGCTATGCCAAGTATTGGTAGGATGACAGATTCAATACTGATTCTGTCCCAGTTTTATACATTTTTATAATTAGGCACTGTTACATCTTGACTGATGCCTGATCAGAACAAATTCGGTGATCTCGAATTGCTGCGGTGGTATAAAATTTCACCTTTAACACCAATGTGCAGTACTCAGTGTGAAGCATGCTTTTTTTAAAGCTTACTTCTGCTCTCACTTGGCATATGCATGGTGCAAGCTCAAGAGTTTTCATCAAAAGTTACTAACCTGGAGGAAAAATCCAGATTTTGAGCTATCAGAAAAGTCTATATGAGAACTGGAAGAGGATTAAAGGTGGGGACTCTGTGCATACATTACATCCTCATAAGGAGAGGTAGGATATACACATGGGGAACAGAAATTCTGGTGTTGGAAAGTGTACTTGACAGCACAGTACAATTCCTTTAAAACCTTTATGAACTGTGAGACATGAAGGGTATATATGCATCTCCCATCTGCTCCTTGAGATGAAAGTGAATTATCTAGTCAAGAATGGGAAGAAACTATCTGCATCACTGATTTCTTGTGTCTAAACTAGCTAAGCTTTTTCAGAGAAGCAGATTTTTTTTTAGCCTGGGCCTGTTGTTTTTTGGACCTGTGCCAGTATCTCTGTATTACATTTTACTTGTAATCCTGATATAATAGCTTGGTAGCTTCTGATGTTTTTTCACAACACAGACATACAGAAACAGTGTTGGAAGCGGAGTTAAAAGTTCCTTTGATTAAACCTTCAGAAGGTATTTGGGCAGGAATCTCTTCATACCAAAATGACAAATTCACAAAACCCGACTTTTCAAAACAGATTCCTGTTTCAGTTCTTACATTATAGATTCTTAATTGTATGAGACAAGGAGCTGTATTTTTAAAAGTCAATTTATCAGGTAAACTGTAAATACGGATAAACAGTTTTGTTAAGAAGTCTTTAAATCGGGGAGGGGGGGATGGATGCTGATTTAAAATAAACAGACAACAGTCTTCAGGCAAATGGAATAGTTTTTTTTTCATATGACACTCTTAAAATAATTCCCTTCTATTCTGCCCACGATAGTTTCAGCAATGTATAAGATACTTCAGTTGTGAAAAGCTCTTATGAATGAAGACATTAACATTTTCAGGAAAAATGGTTTGGATACCTCTGAAAATTCAGGGGGGGAAAGGACAGAGGTGAGAACGAATTAATTTGTGAATGGTTCAGTATTAAATCAGTCCTTAAAGTTTTTATATACCCTTTAATAGTCCTTCTATTATTGAATTAGGAGGCTATAATTTACATCAAGACACTGGACTCATTGGGTTAAAGGAAATGCCTATCTCCTTAGGAAGAAAGAAAAAAAACCCAGAGACTGTTCAAATTACCTGTTAAAGGAAGAACATACTCCATTTAGTACTGTATTATTCTCTTTTTTTGAATTGGGGGGTAACAGAGTTATCATCAGTTCCTAATTTTGGATGAAGGAGTGCCACAGAAACACTATCTGTCTCTTCTGTATCTTGTTAGTCTCCTCCCTTTGGCAGGTGGAGGGACGTGCAGGTTACTCAGAAGCTTCACCCATCATAGCCCTGTACTCAAGATTAGACCAAAGCTTGGCTTGAGAGCTATGCTCAACCCAAATCTGCACTAGAGCACAGCTCAAAAGCCACACATTGACCACTTTTAACAATAGGAATCTTGATTCTCCCAATTGTGGTGTGCAACAATCTCAACTTTCAGTACCAACAATAAACGTTAGACTGTAATGATCAAAGCTGCAAAACCCAACCTCAGAAAACCAAGGACCAAAATGAAGAGCTCAGAAATCAGGCTGAAATCTTGAGTTTCCCTCTGATCAATAACCAAAATTGACTTTGCAATACTTAGCATAGAAAAAAGTCATAGAAGTAAATTAGCATCCAATTGATGCAAATCATGGACACAACTGGACCACTTTGAGGTCCACAAATTAAGTACCTCTGCCACTTAGAAGAGGAGACACTGTGTCTTCATAGTTAGCAGTGCACTGAAGTTGGCATTCCTGAGGAAATGCTACTGGAATATACTACAAACTTGAAAAGAAAAGAAAGAAAACGGAAGAAAAATAAAGAAAATATAACTTCTATGCTTTGAACAAGAAAGCTGTTGCAGACCTTCAAGGTGTCTCATTGAAATCTAATGCTGTATTAAGTTAGGTCACTTAAACTTGATATAAAAATTGGATCATTTTTCATTTCCTTCTTTTTTGTGCTTTTATTTTTTACTAGCTTGAGTATGGTGGCCGCCTGCATGCTGCTTTACATGTGAGACTTCCATTATTAGATTACTAAGTATGTGAACTTTCTTTTGGGCATGCCAACACCTTCAAAGTTTAGGCAAGACTTAAAATATCATAGAATCATTAAGGTTGGAAGACATTTCTACAATCATCAAGTCCAACAATAAATTCAATGTCATCACGCCCACTAGCTCTTCATTCTTTTTCAGTCTGGGTCTCACAACACTGTAAGTGAAATCTTTTTATTACAAAATCAAGTGTTTTTTTCTCTTTCCTTTGAAAGGCAAGCCTTAGAGAGAAAATTAAATAAATAATAACTTCATATGATAGATTTTTAGATACATTTGTGGAAACTCTGAGAAAAATCTTCAAAATTTCCACTTTGGAATCATAACTTTGCTACTGGCTTTACATGTTTGCCATCTGTAAGAGAAGCACTCCTGTTTGCTCCAGTAAGTTAACAATATGAAGCAGAATGAGTTTCTAACTCCAATGTCAACAGATTCCAGTCATCTAATTAGGTTAACTGTGAAGCTGACTTCTTGAAATAGCTATGGCCATCTGGGTTGGATAATTAATATTTCAAGACCAATATTCAAATACAGAGGTCTTTGTATATTTAATAGACACATAAGCTCTTTCGAAGCAAAAATAGTGCTAGGAATAAAATTGGTGACATTTCAGAAGGGGGCCAAATTAATGTTCTAGAGTGAATTAAAAGAGCTTCCTCAGTAATCCAAAAGTCTCAACAGAAAAGTTATTCACTGTATAATCTAGACAAGGTATGACACAGATAATGAACGTTTGAACACATCACAGAATCATAGAATCATTTAGGTTGGAAAAGACCTTCAAAATAATCGAGCCCATCTGATAAACAGCTTCCCTGTGTGATTCATATATCCTGTGTTGTTTGAGCTTTGCTTTTGCAAACGTCAGTCTGAAGAACACAATACAGGATGTTGTCTTGAATGATTTCTATTTCCTTTCTCCCTGGAGAACTGGCCATGAAAGACTTAGAACAGGCTATGAAAAAATGATGCCAACCTCAAAATACCTTTCATGAAAGGGTGTGAAATCAAAGTTCAGTAAATGATACAAATGTTAACCTTGATGTACAGGCTCTCCTTTAGAATACACCTACAGCATTAGTAAAAAACCCCGAGGAATGCATTCATTTCCCATATACCTATGTATCCCACAGGTGTGACTAACATCATACTTCTTTAGGTGGTTACAATAAGCACCATTCCCACCATTTTACTTTTATAATAATAAAACTCTTGAAATAGTAGCTCACAGTAATATTTTGTGTCCAGTTTTAAAAACAGTAATCCAAAGATGAGAAGGTTTAGCCACATAGCTCTGAAATTTCTCAGATGCCGACAAGGGAATGGCCATGTGAGAGACAAAATTGTAACTGTAGCTTAGGTAGGGCTGGATCACTGCATTAACTCTAACTCACTTTCTTAAAATGTGAGAGCATACCAGGAATAACATACTTTCCCATCCTGATAGCTAACCTTGAAGATTTAAGCAAGGATTTAAGAAGACTGAATTCTGCTCTCAGTTACACTTAGTAAATGAGCCAGTCATTCAAGAGGTACAGAATTTGTATCAGAAGATGGTTTTATCACTTCCAGTTTCCCCAAAACTACTTCATCCTTTTAGAGAACAGATGCTCGCTTTGCTGATATATGGCTGAAACATATGGCTGTGGATCTTCCAGTTAGGAAAGATATAAAAAATATGCATGACTTGAAATTATTTCATGTACAGTAGACATATAGCTGTATTAGCAAAAGTCCAAATTAGGATGGCTAAATATTTATTGAGAGAAATACCGGGAATATTGTCATACTGTTATGCTACAGGGAAAGAAAGGACAGAGTTCAGGATTGGATGGAACTCCACATCAACATCTTGTCTTCTTGCACCTGCTTGATCCTAAAAAGTCGTCAAAAGATGTAGGATCTTGGGTAGCAGTACACATTTGAAGAAAAGTCAGCAGGGAACATGCCAAAAACCTCAGCTGTCCCAAAGAAGTATGAGAATTGCTTCATCAAAAGAGTAATCTAGTCCATAGACTGCAAATTTAAAATTATCTTCTTAGATACAAGTGTACAGTACGAAATAAAGTAAAAGCTGTGAGTTTTTTACCAAGGTAGAAGTTAATGCAAACAGTGTTTCAGACATAGGTGAATAATGTGCTCAGATGTCAGGGTCAGTTCAAATCCTTTTTATCAGAAGTAGCTATGCAGCTGGCTATAGCATCTGTTGGTTAAACAGACAGGAAAAGTACAATTTGCTTTCACCATCTTAGCCCATAATATAAAAAAAACTAAGAGTATTTTAAAATCTTACAATCTTTTTCTTTTTTTATCAAGCAAAATACCTGCCAGGAAATCAGCACAACCATGCTCTAGATAATAAAGAAGTAACACAGACCTTTCCTTAAAAGATTGTGCAATGACCTCAATGCCGAAGAAAAAATAGCAGAGTATTCCTTTCTGGTTTTGCAGCTAGCTGTAATTATAGCACACACTGCATTAATTATGTCTGCATTTTTCATTGGGTCCCCTCATGATAGTTTCATTTGATTTGTAAGAAAGCAGAAAGAAAGGGTCTTTCCTCAGAATTTCATGGTGACCAAGGTTGGAATCAAAGAACATGCTGCTCCTGCAAAACAACCTCCGTCTATCTGCACCAGGGATTGCAGTCAAAGGACACCCCAGTGTTAGTTTAGTTAGCTGGATACTCTTGCTTGTTTTAAGATGAGAGACAGGGTCATATTTATCTTCTGCTTTTGGTTTTGTGTTCAAGAGTATCCTAAATGCTCTAGAAACACCACTGCTGTGTCATGGCACCTCTCACATTTACACATAAGGGTCAAAAGCTTCATACTTCTTCCATGGAGAAGAATTTACGGTGTTTACATTAGCTCAGTGAATATGAATATTAATGAAATATAAATACATATATACTAAAATATTTAAATATAACATGATAAATTTTAAAGGAAACAATAAAACTATACAGAGAAAGTCTCATATTAACACTTTTTTGAGAGAAAAAGTAGTTTCTTCCATTGAATGCTAACTAAACAAAAGGGTCTAAGAACAGTCTATCCTTCTATCTTTCATTACCCTTGAATGTGGATAACTGTTAAACTGAGCCAGACTAAAACTCTCCCTTAGCCACTGCATGTTTTCGTTCACAGTCTCAAAAGCACTTATGAGTAAGTTTGGCATACCTTTTCAATGACTTCTCAATGGTCTCCCTCTTACCTACTCATAATAGATATTTAGGTAACTTATTCTGACTACAGCACAATTTGACTTATTTTTTGAAGTCAAATCAAGAAGTCGGAGTCTTGCTGAAAAACATTATATAGTTAAATCATGACTAGCAGACATTCTGTCTTACTGCATTTCTAAGTACTAGCAAATTTCTTTGGCCAGGAAACATTTAACAAATGTAGAAGACAATTCTACAACGAGAAGCGATGAGGTAAGTCCCTGCAGCACATGTGATGCTAAAACTGAGCATGTGGCCCATGAAGACTCCAGATTGCATCCAGATTTGTAGCCGTATATCCTTTTTTGATTATGATTCAATGAATCGCACATCAACACTATTTCAGTAATAGCCAACATAGACAAAATGCGTCACTTTGCAGAAAGTTCTGAAAACCCAGTTTCTACTAGGTGAAAAAAGTTTATAAAATCCAGAATTTCCCACAGAGTAGGAGTTGTGCTTTGATCACGAAAGCATAAAGGCAAGAGAAAGATTTCTAAACTTTGTTGTTCTGTTATGGGCCTATAATTACAAAAGGCAAGAAAAGCAGCTCTGGAGACAGCACATTACTTGATAAAAAAACTGAAAAACTCTTGCAGTTCGTTTTCTTGGCCTATTTCTCATGACCTCTGAAACCTAATCAGCACTTAGAGAATGTACCACATTTAAACAAAGCTAAATGGAGCAAGCCAGGAGTTCTCTCCAACAGGCCTGAAGCCTTACAGCTTTTTTAGTCTATTAAAAAGGAGCGAATCAAGGCAAAACAAGTATTTTGATGACATTAGCCAAAGACATTAATATGTTTTCTATAGAAACTTGTACCGTGAGAATGCTCAACTCTAAGTACTGTATTTAAATCATGAAACCAATCACAAAGTTCTTATAATGCAATTTGCAGTAGAAGTTAGGATTGATCACCCTTACTGTACTTGTTTCCAGTGTGGAGGAGAAATGCTAACCAAGCCTTAATTCACGTACACTGGTGCAGCTGGGGTTGTTATTCTACAAGTAAAAGTTTTTGAAAAAACAACCTACACCATCAACTTAAAATTCTTGTTGCTCAAGGTGTTTTTCTATTTCTATTTCGATGACAGTCTATCTAAAGGATTATTATTCTGGTCTCCTTTTTGCACAGGAGTACATATGCATTCAGTCTCACTAAAAACTGGAAATAATTAGAGCAGTATTTTCATTTGCTTTTCTAATATTATTATTATATAATAACTTTTCAGAGCACATTGTCAATGACAGTAATAGCTGTCAAACTTCTCACTGCAGGTCACATTCAAAACCCAATGACTTCAAAAGGCACTGTCAGATAAATATCTGTCCCATAGACTTACAAGCTGTCTACTCTGTGAGTCAACTTCATTATTCAAAACTTATTTTAAGGTTATATGAGAGAGAAGACACAATTTTTCTCTCTGCTATGAGGTGATGTTTGTTTTACTACTGAGCAATGCTTAGATACCTCCATAAGTAAAACATGCATTTAGAGACAATCCTATGTGATCTGATTCTTGACTTGCACCTTTTTAAATTCCCTATACGAGCTTCAGCCATGATGTTGCTCATGGGAGTTTTTTAAGCTCTATTAATAAGTGTTGTTTTCGAATAAATAGATGCATCAATACTACAGATTTTAAAATACGGAAATCTAATGCTAATTATGAGGAGTATCTAGCCAAAGCACCCTGCTGTGTTCCTCCCACAAGATACACATCAGTATTTTCTGGAAGACCAGTTTACTGTAAAATTTTGCAATGGAATTTGTGTGCAATTGTTGGGCAGAGGGTGAAGACAGAAAACCTTTTTGAAGAGTAAGACATCTTTATTATAGGGAGAGAAGAAGGAGGGGAGAACTGGTGTGTACACTTCAGTGAGTCAGAACAGCAAAACCACAACAAATGTTATCAGAGTATTTAACCTTTTGCATACTAATGATCATTGCACTTTACTTGCAGAAACAATACTGCAGGAACCCTGGATATAGATCGTATCCAACGTGAAAGTATTTTTTCTACTATTCACCTAGGTGAAAAAAGTGCTTCTTCTAAGAAAATCAAATTTGGATGACAGCAAGGACTTGCTGCTTATTAAAAATCATTTCTATCTTCTTTCTTTGGTTTGTACTATTCTCCAGGATAATTTTTTATTATTAGACAGAACTGAGGTGCCAATAGCAACAGATGATTTTCTGCTGATGATGTGTGATTGGTATTAAACATTTGTTTGAATTTATATTGAGATGAAGAAGTCTACAAAGGATCTGAGCCCTCTGATCTTTTGTCTAATGCAGCAGATAAAACGGCACACACATTCCATACGTTGAACATATTGATCAAGGGAACATTTCCTCTTGAAGAGAATGTTATCAATATTTTAGGAGACAGCCAGAGGGACAAAGTTCTCCCTTTATGAACAGGTATTTCAGAACATGAGTTTCTATATAGAGTTGAATATTTGCATAAACTGAGTAATTATCACTATAAGCTGTAACATAAGAGGTAGACTTTTTCAAAGCCTTCTTTATCAGCTTGTCCCCCTACCCGCTGGCAGTACTGTCAATAATGAAGAAGTGATTTCAATTATAGTAATGAACTGTATTATTCATTACAATTTTTTAGACAATTTACTGAAATCATCTTACATTTTTAAAGCTAGTGGTATTCTATATGAAAGCAGTAGTAGTTCTAATGTAACTTATTCTATAAACAGGTGGAGTTACTTCCAAAATTTGAAGTTAAATCTGCTTCTTAGAAAGTTATTAACAAAAACTCTTACTATTTGGGAAACAGGAAAATTAGTTTCAACTGTGGTGATGTCACAGCACACTGACAGCTAGTAGCTCTTAACAAAAGTAAGAAAGTAAAACAAGAACTCTCACATTCCTGTGAAGAAGTATTTCATAAATTCTTCATTTACAAACTCTACTCAGTATTTACAAGATTAGAAGAAAAAAAGATAGGCTATTAAGTATTCTGCCTAGTGAACAGCTTTGAGTTCTTCACATATGCAAGATGATGCAAACATTTGGAAAACTACTTAATTTATTAGAGGAAAAGCCAGGAAAAGCAAAGGGTGCAAAGTTAGTGCAAAGTTTAGCGAAATGAGGACAGAATGCAGATTTACATAGCGTGAAGGATTTTATTGGCAGCACGACAGGTTGTAGACAGGTTTTGAGAGTAGCTTTTAAAGGCTGGGTTTTTTTTCCCCTCTGCATCTGTCTAGATTTTTGTGAGTAAGGGAGAAGAAAGTCTTCCTTCATTTAATTCCATTCCTCCTGAAACAACCCTTTCCTGGCCTTTAAAATATCTCTTTGTTCCAAGATTGCTTCAAATGGGAGGCAAGAGCAAAAGTCTGCTTAATTAGCACACTGAGCACGGTGCCACCTATCCCCACGCAGAAGCATGCAGGAAGAGGCTCTCACATCTTCCAGCACTGGTTCTCAGTTGGCTCAGTCATTCGCAAAATGTTTGCCACTCTCTCTCCTAGATGCTCTAAACAAATATTGCAACACTCTAGGGAAATATTCAATACAAATGGGGCAAAAGAATGTGCAGAACCATTTCCAACGATTTCCTCAGGAAAGCATTTTCTTTTTGTGTTTTCATTTGAAAACAGCAAGAGATCCTTCCTCCAGAAAAATACTCCTGTTGCATGAATTTCATTAGCATAGCGAGGGAACTCCAACTGGGTACCAAATGGCACGGCTTACATTCATGTATATATATTTTCTGTTGTATGTCAAGGAGTTGACTGTCTCTTGAGAATACCACAGCTCCAGCTGATTCAGCATGATGAACAATCCACAGCCAAACACTCAGCATTATGTACTAAAGGCAGGTAGTAAGGATTTCGATATCAGTAGTTTTTATTTGTAAAGACAATCACCGGCTTACGAATGTCAGCTAGAGCTCCCATGTGATTTCTTACTTAAAAGATGTATCACCTATCACAGAAAAACTCATGATAACTCCACAAGCAATTGTGGTTCTGTCTGCACCCCTAAAAACAAATGTGGAACCATTTTCTGTGCATCCAGGTTTGAAATTCATTTTGCTAACAAAAGAACATTGTAAAATATGGACAGGATTTATCTGTCTACAGCCTACGGTCTGTAACATTTTCCCATGATAGAAGTATTTCCATAGGCTATAAATACTCAAGATCTATCTTTTTACAGTTCAGAAAAAGTATAGAAGTGCAAAACATATCAAATATTTATAAAATGGAGTGATGACACAGAACATAAAATAAGAGAATGTTTAACTGTCTAATATGGTCAGCTTTGGGAAAGAAGCTATGTTTAGTACTTTAGCTACGACGGCATTAGAAGAGATATTCCTGAGAAAATAAAGACACGGAAGATGAATCATAGGTCTCTACAAAATGACACCATATTAAAAGTGAGATTTAAGAACAATCTAAAGAAGCAGCTTCAGGTTCAGTATCTAACATTAAAAGTGAAATTCCCATGAAGCAGTGCTCTGTCACCATGGCAACCTTGCAAGGTAGCACAAAAGGGTTCATCTTTATGCAACACAGTTTTATAAAATCTATCATCCTAAATGTGACAGCATGTGTTCTTTAGGGTCTGCTGTGACACCACAATGCATACGAAATATTAAATATAACCAATGCCTCATTTATTACCAGTCAAAGAAATTACCTTTCACATGCAAATGTTTAAAATGAAAATGAAGGGTTTAATCAGGAAAGCTCCCCAACCTTAAATTACCATAGGGAGAGTAACAATATCAGCTTTGTCGATAGTGTGTTTTAAATATACTTATACTTTTAAAATATTAATACTAAGACTTATGCTGATTTTTGACAACTGTGACATGACCTTTAGAAGAAAAACTAGTAAAAGCAGTATGACCGTGGTGTCTTGAAATAAAACCCTATAATCACAAAGCATAAAAGCAATACTAATGAGTGATTACAAAGGGGATTACAGCGCAACCTAGACAATATCTCTTTAACAATTCTCAGTACTCTCTTTTTTACAACATAAATAGAATTTATTAAACTCAAAGCATGCTTGAGAGCAAGGCTATCAGACAAAATGCATCAAGTGCTCCAGGTTAATTTGGTTCAAGTTATTTTCTACAGTGTCTAATTGTGAATGGCTCTGCCCATTGATCTCTTGCTTGGATCAATAACTTTTTTCCATCTCTGTGAACCACACAGAGAGAAGAGAGAAGAAAGGGATTATAATAGATTTGTTGCACAGAGGAAGGTCTCTCTCTTCCTTTCTTCTTCCTGAACTCTCATTTCTTATTTTGAAAAGTCATATAAAGAAAAAACCTCCCAAAACAACTCCAAGGGAATCAAACACAAATATGCAAACTGAAATGAATAATAAACTTTCAAGTCCTGTGTTGAAGTCTTCTTTCTCCTAATACCTTTTTCCTCTTTTTAATACACATTCTAGAGAAAGAAGTTTAGGATGCCAGAACATGCACATTACTGGCTTAGTGAATGTAAAGAAAACCCACCTTCTCATGTAATCGCACCATAAAAAGAACATTTTTCTACCATATTAGGGTATAAGTCTATGAATGACCTCAGGCATGGGCTCAGCAATGCAAATATACGAGCTGATGCAGCTTGGTTTCAAAGGTTCGGTTTGTAAGTCAGTGTGACTAACAGGCATGTGTCTTAGGCAAATGTCTTTGTATGTCAGCAAAACAAATCATGTTCTTCAGAAATAACCTGCTCAAATAAGACTAAACTTTTGAGAATAATTCCAATTAGGGAAGGCATATTAATAAATGTAGAATATAGCCTTATTAAGGAAAGTCAGGATTATCTGAGGAACCATCTTCTTGTCTAAGCACTTTCTGAATTCCAAATTACTTCATTAGGGAGGAAAAAACCAGAGAGAAATGCTTTATAATGTGTCATATGCACAAGACAGCACTTTTCCAGTTTTGCTACTCCATTTCACAGGACTCTGATGACAGAAAAGGGACTATTAAGACAGTTTAGCCAGCTTTCTGGGAGCTACACCAGCAGGAAAGAAAGCCTTGCATTGCATACAGTTGGTAAATAGGCTGTCTGGCACCACTTCACATTACGCTGCCACAAAAAAAAAAGGCCCTCCCTCAAAAAGCAGTTCCCTATTAATCCCTTGATGCAGTAATGGGGCATTCAAGGTGACATAATTTGTCTTGAATATCTCTAAGGTGGCCCTAAATTCCACAGGATTAGAATCCTAGCTCCTAGCAGAATCCTGAATTAGGTCCTCACCCCTAGTAGAATTTATGAAAAAGTTCCACAAAATATATATGTTGGCTTTTTTGCCAAAGTGATTATGAGTAACAAAAAATGTCTTCAATGCACTGCAGAGAATAACAGTATAGAAAGTCTGTAAATGACACCTGCAGCTTCCCAGCCTTTCAAAGGTAATACCTTGAAAGCATTTTTACTGCTGACCTGACATGCATAACACCACTATTAAGATTTCATGTTGAAACAGCAAAAAACTTAATAGCCAGATCTACCTATATTAGTCAAAGAGCTGCTACTGCTGCCCTAGAACAACCCTGAATAGAGAGGCTGTCAATACAACAACTTGGCTTTGGGTTGTAAGACTTAAACCGCATTTTGTTAATTTTATACTTTAAGATTGAACTACTCAGACATCTAAATCACTTATTTTCTTCTCTTGAAAACCATGACTTTAAAAACAAAGACACAAGTTATTCAGATGAAGACAACAGTTAAAGCTTTATGGTTTATAGAACAAATGCTGGAGTCATAGAATCACAGAATGGCTTAGGTTGGAAAGCACTTCAGAGATCACATAGCTCCAACCTCACTGCCATGGGCAGGGACACCTCTCACCAGACCAGGTTGCCCAGAACCCTATCCAACCTGGACTAGGGAGGGTGCATCCACAACTTCTCTGTGCGACTTATTCCAGTGCCTCACCACCCTCACAAGGTGGAATTTCTACTTAAGATCTATTCCAAACCTGCCCTCTTTTAGCTTGAAAACAGATCCTATGTCTCATTACTACAGACCCCCATAGCCACCTTCAAGTACTGGAAAGCTGCTATCTGGTCCCTCCAGAGTCTTCTCTTCTTCAGGCCAAACATTTCCAGTTCCCTCAGTTTGTCCTCACTAGAGAGGTGCTTCAGCCCTCAGGTTATCATTGTGCCTCTCTGGACTCGCTCCAACAGCTCCATGTCCTTCTTGTACTGGGGACTCCAGAACTGAGTGTGGTACCCCAGGGGAGGTCTCACAAGAGCAAAGAGAGAGAATCACCTCCCTTGACCGGCTGGCAACATTGCTTTGATCCAGCCCAGGACATAATTGGCTCTCTGGGCTGTACTCACGCATTGCTGGCTCATGTCAAGCTCCTCACCTACCAAACCCCTCAAATCCTTGTCCTCTGCTGATTCTGCTCTCTAGAGCTCTTCAGGCTTTCTTTCCAGACTCGCAGTGGTCAAAGCAAAAGAGATGTCAAAGGCTTAATGACGACCTTGTCCAGTATAAAAGAATCAAATGGTATGATTTCTCACATTTTATTGAGCTACTGAAATTATGTTAACAGTCTGTAACTGTCATTCAAATTACACTTTTTTTAAAGCTTCTTTGAAATAAAATTGTTTAATGGATTTGAATGTGAAGAGAACAAACAAAACCTAGAAGCTGCCAGAACACACACACGGTCATGGCTATGGCCATAGGTGTGCCTTCCTCCTTTTGTCATGTTCAGTGCCAAAATTCAGACATTTGCAAATTTGCTAGTGCAACCACAATTTAGACCTCATCACTTCATCACTACAAGAGTTTCCAGTACTGCAATTCCCACCAGTATACAACGGCACTTCATATTTTTCCATGTATTGTAGAACAATGGTGGGCAGGATCTTTCTAGCACTTTGGTTAGATCACTGCTAGCATTGCAATGTCTGAGTGCCCTTTGAAGAGCTCCCTTCCAATACTAAAAGGATTTTTTGGGTAAAATTAATAGCAGAAAAGACTGTCCGCCTCTGGATGTATAGTTCAATTTGAAGAATCTGAAAAATGTTACTGAAATTCACCCCTATTTGCCAGAAGCTGACAAGCTATTTGCACAAAGCCATAGGAAGAATTCTGGGAGATGTCAATAATGAATAGGATAAATGTTCTCCAGCTTGATAACCAAAGGGAGTCTGCTGATAAATTTTAAAGTCTTTCGGCATGCTGCATTGTGCTTTAGAGTCAAGTCACTTTATATAGATATTTCTCCCAGATTTATACAAAAAGAAGTAGTTCTGAAATAGCACGACTTCTGTTTGAGATTATATGACATTTTAATTTGTTGCTTACATGGATTAACGATGTGAATGTACAGTATGCATGTCATTTCCTCATAAACTTTTAGAGATTTAGAATAGATATGAATTTTTAAGACTTTTTTTAGTGAGTTGTTTAGGTTTGGTGTTCTGGGTAATTTTAAAACTTTTCCTTGTTTAGGTATTTAAAAAATAATTTTTCTTCCTTTAGGGACAACATAATATTTGGCCATTATATTAAAGCACATTATTTTATAATAGCATATGCTCTACATATTGACATCTCTTCTTTATTCTATTTTCTGCTACCATTATATTTGAGATTAGATTTGAAACATTTTTGCTTCACAGGTCTTTTCATTTATAATAATGTGGTTTTGGAATAGGTATCTACAAGTATTCAGATATCTAATACCACTAGATATCTTATTAATTCTAAGAAGTATTTCCTGAATGTTTATGTTTTGGAGAGGCAAGCTATTTGTCTTTATTTAAAGCTAAGCTACACAAAACCCTATGAAAATTTTAGTGGAAATAGATGCCCTGTTCACAAGTCAGTGGTTTAAAAGGATAAAATAAAACTCTATTTTAGAGGAAAACTAAATTCTTTCTCCTCTCTTATGCCTCCCCATGCTTATTTCCTATTTTTTTTGTCACTGCTATGAGCTCTTGGATTATGTGAAACCACTCTGCCTATCAACCTGATCTGGTTAGGCAAATATCATAGACCTCTGCTTACAACCTAGAGGTGTTGGGGTTTTGTCTTCACTAGCTTTCCAGTTTTGACACAGGTCTAGTTCATAACATCCTTCTCAATTGGTCTGAAAGAATGTATGTTGTAGTGCACACAGCTCTATTTAATTCACTGCATTTGAAAAGATTCTTTGTTGATGCACAGATGATGATCAAATTGAGATTATAGCCTAAATATTTACTATTACTTTCAGAAATGAGTTCAATACAGTAATGAAGGGAGGAGGATGGTTGAAGGAAGCCTTTTTATCTGAAAAAAATGTTGTCACGAACTTAATAAAAGTAATTTTGTTATAAAATCAATTACAATGACTGAAGATATGAAAGCGTTGGAGTTGAAATGGCTTTGACAAAAATATCGCATTGTTGAACTCTGATCATACATCAAAAGTGACAGAAATGCATCAGCAGGGTTCTTCTTTTTAAAGATGAAATGAACAACTAGATAGCTTGCATGACACATGTCTCCAGGTGTCTCAGGCAGATTTCTCTACACTCTCAGGCCAAACAAGGGTGTCAAGATTGCCAGGTCTGGGTTTTGTCTTAAATTGTGGGCTACTCCCACACTGATGCCTCTTTCTACTTCCCATACTTCAACATTTCCCATTCCTTTCCCTGACTTTTGCAATATCAATAACAAAGTGGACAGGTTGTTACTTTCATTAAAGCTTTATTTGAAATGGATATTAGAACAGTCATCCCTAGGAGGAAATACTGTCCTTGAAATAGCTATGGTGTTTGAAAGCTTTTGGAGCAGTTACATTACCTTTCTCCTAGCAGCAGGAAGATGCAGACAGTAGGAGAAAATGGAATAATAAAATCTTTTATGCCTGTGTTTCTACAGCTCTTCAGAGCCTTTCTGGCTTCATTGTAACTTCACAGACACAGGTAGTTTTCAAATTCATCTAGAAACAGATTTAAATGTCAGGCTTCTGAAGTCTGCCCATGTAGTTTTCTGCTTAACGACTTAGCTCTTCAGGGGAAAGTTTTAAGCATGGTAACCCAGAACAGGCTGCTCTTACTAACCTGTGCAAAAATTGCCATCCTCCCACAATGCAAGCATCTCACAGGTACTACAAGTATTTATCTAGTGAGCACTTCACAAAAGGAAGATAAACTTCCACAATGTAAGGAAAAAAAACCACTGTCCTTCAGGAAAAAGGAGAGATAAGAGACACAACAAGTTTTAGTAAAGTTTTAGTCAGCTTTATGCACTATTTTCATATTCTCTGAGGTTTCTACTTAGCACAAGAAAAAAACCTTTCTCTCAGTCCAAATTCACACTACTGCTACTGATCACAGAGAAAATGAAACCTTCAGTGCATGATAATTAAGTGTACCTGTAATCCAATTAATATTTCATCTGTCTCCTCACAGGCAGTGGCTTTGTTCTTAGACCACTGAAGCCCAGTTCATTAAGCACTATGGTTGTACAAAGCAATGCAAAACACACTCTAAACGAGGCAGAAGGAAAAGCAGCCCAACCACAACTTTTCAAAAGAAAACTGAACTAACTAAACTAACTGAACTAAACTACTAGTTCAATAATGATGCACACTGAAATTTATCCAAATCTGTTTGGCTGTGTTCAGTCTTCTCTTTTTCCTTTCTTGGAATCATTAAATGATCTTGCTATCATTAATCAAGCACTGATCCCAAACCATCCCGACTGCCACTACTGTGTTTTATTCTTAGTGCCTACTTCCAGACAAAAATCCTTCAAGCACTGAAGCAATCAGAGGGGTTTCTCCATGCAGAACTCCTAAAATCAAATTATTCTAGCATTTGAATTGAAAATACAGAATTTCTGGAGAGTACTCCGGTAGAAAAGCTGTTTTTAGCAACACAACTAACATTCCTAGGCATATGTCAATAGTCATGACCACAACGCACTGCTATGCAAACATCTGCTGAAACGGTCAGCAAATACACTAAGGGCAAAACAATCATTGGGAACCATACTTTAAGGCATCAAAAGTTCATGCTTTAACTGCCAATTAGGTTTTCCTCTGTCCTTCAGCATAATGACAGACATTCCGCAATTATGAATGCATCAGGGTTTCAGCAGTTTTCTTGGTAAACAAAGACATAGAAAACTAGATGAAATAAATATAAATATATAACATATTGCAAATGTAAAGGAAAACACACTGTGGTTTTTCCTCCCATGTATTCATTTCTGTAAAGAAGAATAGTATAATTTAATATGAATTATCCAAAATTATCTAATTATAAGTGCTGAAGTGCTTCGGGTTATTTTTTTGTGATTTGTTTTTTTCAGTTGCTCTATGTTGGCTTTCAGAAATATGGTACCATTACTGTAGTGACATTTCAATCTGCCCTATTCTCAAATGCTTCTATTAAATTAATTATCTGAAAATACCAGACGCTGCCAGTTCTGAGGGATGACACTGAGCCCAAGGAAGAAGCTGTTTTGCAGAGATGCTGAGGTCCCCACACTCAGCACAGGAGGAACAACAGGCAAGTCTTTGAAGCCTGCTCCTCTGCGCAGCACCACTACAGTCTGAACACAGTTTGAAGAAATGGAAAAATAGCATTCAGCTTTTCCATAAGGGAGCAGGCTGAATGATCAGACTTTTCCCTATAGAGTAAGTGTATGATGGGTGTGTATGCTCCAGTTTCATTAAAGATGCAGAGGCAGATTAGAAAATGATGATAGATATGGTGAAAGAGACACCTCCTGCTTACTATAAATAGAGATGTTTCTGTAGTGTATATGAAATAAAATAATAATTGAAGAAATAGTAGCAGAGACTTTTTTCAACATCTGGAGGACTGTGCTATTGTATTCTCCCCAGTACCACATATTCAGCTCTTCATAAATATATTTCAGTCGTTGTATTAATAAATTGTCAAGCAGTAACATGATGTTAATAACCCAATGTCTGTCTACAGGGTGCAGCACTGATCATTAGTAATGACAGAAGATAGACCTCAACACTTCGTTTTCCTCCTTTTTTGTGATATTTTATTAGGGAAAGTTGGGAATTCTTTGAAACTAGAAATTCATCTAACTAAACTGAATTAAATGCCCCCTCCCCCAACTTATTCATATGTTCAGGGAATAACTACAAATATCCATTTGTCTTTTTGAATTTTGGAAATAACAGGATCTTTTTCTAGCTGCAGTAAAACTGAAGATTAAGAAAGTATTTGAAGTCTTCATGAATAAAGATAATTCTGATGTAGAATAATAAGTTCTTCACTGAAGTAGCCTCTGATTCCATCCTCTCCTTTTGTGTAAGCATATTGCAACTAAAGAGCACTACTTAACTCACAGTGAATACATATTTGAATGGTGAGGTTCAAAGAGAAACTAAATATTAGAACACTGAGTTCAGTCTTTAAATTAAAACTTTGGATCTTAGCAATTTCAATCTTTTTTTTCCTGCCTAATTCAGAGTACTCTTATGGGAGTGCTTTTGCCTCTAGTTTATACAGCTTTCTGGATTAGATCACAATTTCAGTTTCTCATTGAATTTATCAGCTTTATATAAGCATTTTTTGCCAGGATCAAAGAGCAAAACATGAACTGCTACGGTGTTGCTGCACAATAATTCACAAACATGCTTTGCTTAGGTTTATCTGGGGTGGCAATCACTGTATGTGGTTTCTTCCTGTATAACTGTAAGATCTCCATGCTGCAGTCCTGAAATTAAAGTATTTAAAATAAATGTTCACGGGGAGATGTTGAACTTTGAGAAAGATCAATCGCCTTTTGATTCACACTTCCATAATTATTTGAGGCTTTTCCATGAAGGTGCTTCAGTTTTCATACTGCATTCTGATATAAGGGAATCCTTTGAATGTTTTTTCCAGTTAGTCCACTAAGTGTTAGGTCTTGATTTGCTGTTTTGGGGGATTCATTAATGCATTAATTCCATCTACACAAGAAATATGACAAAATTATTCCTAGTAAAATAAGATTGAGGTGGCAGGTTTTATAGTCTAATAGCTTTCTTACATGTCGCTACAGTAATTTATCTATTACATGTGATACACAGATTTCAAGGCCACAAGGGTTGTTTCTGATTGTCTAGTCTTATTTCCTGCATAATACAAATTACAGGCTGTCAGTTAGTCCATGAAAGACCTTCTCTTTGAGCAGTTTAATGGCTAAGAACCTAGGAAATGTATTTTAGACTGTCTGATGCCTGCTCTTCTGACTCGGGTCTCAAGAGTATGCCAACTAGGTAGATAAGCACAGGCACATTCTTGCCTCCCAAGGTGGGTAATTAGCATGACCTAGATATGTGTACATTTCTGAGAGCTATATGTATTTATTAAACTGTATCAGCTATAGTGCTGATATACAGTTACAGATGTTCTGAAAAGGGAAATATGAATTACACTTTTGTATTACATTTATAACATCTCAACAAAAGCAGAACTTTCAATAGCCTGTTTCTTTAACAAGACTATTGATTTCAGGGACAAGGCATAACTCTCATCTAGTTAAGCAGAATGAATAAATATCAAATACGTCTTTTCCTAGAAGAGTGATATATGGACACAGCCATATTTTATTATGTATTTGTCATTATAAAACTTGAAGTAGAGGCATTTCTGAGATGTAAACTCATGAAAGTATACAAAAAATGAATGGCTTCAGGGCTTTTTTATTTAACCATGTATGTGCCTATGTCTTGAACGCAGCCACATGCATGTATGTCAAATGTGTACATCCTATTAAAAACTGGTTGTGGAATTTGATCTTTAAAATTGTGAAAGATTTAAGTATGTTTTATTCCATGTATTTAGTGCTTTACAATATTTTCTGTTGGAATACAAGAATGTATTATCTTCACTGTAGCCTAAATAGCTCCCAAGTTTGGTCTGAGGAGATATGTCCCAATAGACTACCAAAGGGGCTCCGATGGCTTTATGAAATGTTCAGAACATAGATTTTCCATATATCTCTTCCTCCTTCTAATATAGGATGTATGGATATGTATTAATGTAGCAATTCTATACAGATAAATATGCTGCACAAGAACCAGATAACCAGATACCAATTTCCAAGTGTACCCTTGTTCCTCTAATATTGTACCTGTATACAATTCCTTTCTGAAGTCTACATTTCTTCCAAAACGTGTAGTACAGTAAAAGCCATGGACAGTATCCTCTTTGAACAATGTACTGCGGAGAACTATGGGTTTGAAAAGTCTGCTAGAAACACCAAAATGAACGACACATACACAGCTCTATTTGCATGTGTTGGAAGGCTCATAATGATGTCCTAAGTAGCATGAGGTATAGATCTGCACAATTTGTAGTTTGCACAAGAATTCAAGTGAATTTCAGGTCAAATGAGAGCAACACTTTGGTACTTGTACCACAGTGATCTGGGGGCTCTCCTGGTATATGAAAATAAATTAATTAAAATTGGAGTTAGAATTTTTGGAACTCTCACATCAAAGATGTAAACATAAACCAGTTCAATATAATTACACCAGTTCAAAACCTGAATGCTATGAAACAAATAGTCAGTAGCTACAGTTATTACAAATGGTATAAATATCCATTGAAATGACACATCCATTAATAGCAAAACTGCCCTGTCAGAGAGACATTTGACTCTAAATCTAATTTATGGTTTGCTTTGCACAGCTTCAACAGTAAAATCACAACATTACAGATCTCCTATGCACAGGTGATTTGTCTGTAACTGAGCTTGGTGGGGCTTTCAAAGAGTTCTTATGGACTTGTCAAATACTAAGTGTAGCACCTTGCAAGACCAAGTTTTTAAGCAGAGCCATTAACTGAGAAAATGGAAGAACCATCTCTTATCATTCAACAAAATCTACATAAAGCTCTTTTTCTGAGATGGAAAGCACTTGTCTGGAACCTTTTTGATATAACCCAAGTTCTTCCAAATAAAGCTATTCAGGTTCAATGAAGTGGGAACTCCGGTAAATTATTTCTAATTTTTGAACCTAGAGGGAGATGTTCCTGTTGGGTGGGAGCTGCACGACACAATTAACAATGTAGCTGGCATCAGGAATCAATCTCTTAGGGTTTTCAGCTAAGTTATGCTTCAGAAGTAAAATATTAATGGTCACAGGAAGCTATTTAGCCTCCTTAACTTTGGATGGATACTCCTGCTGCAAATGGAATAATGGCTAATGGTATGAAATGCATGACAGAACTATTAACTAAGGGCAAATCCAGTGAAAATTCTACAGATGAAGAGTCACTTACTGCTAAGTTTTACTTTCCAAAAGGACTCCCCTCTGAAAAACATTCAAAGGCAGATGGAAGGATTAGACCCAGGTGCATTTACTTTCTCCCACTCCTAATATAAAGTGGTTACTCAGGTCAGTGCTGTGACACCAACAGTGCTGATGAGAAACCATGGGTGCCAATAGAAAAAAAATGCCATATGTAACTCACCTAGTGAGGAAAAAATACTCATTTCACTAGATGAAATTAATTAAATAAAAAGGTTCAATCACTTCCTTTTTCTCCCAAGCCTGGAAAAAAAAAATGTTTGGATAAAAGTTTAATATATGTGAAAACCAGTAAAAGAATGGTGAAGGAAGAATTACATAGGGAAGTCCATACTGTGTTCCTGTGAATGTTTTCTCCTCCTGAATTTCCTGGTTCACTGCACCATTTCACTGTTCTACTGATACTTAATTGCTCTGGGCAGTCTCTAAAGTGAAGATAGAAAGAAACCTTCATGCAATTAAGAGTGACAGGGCTATGCAAGGCTTTGAAGGAGACATATTAGTAGCATCAGTGGAAACAATACTGTTACAATGCTAGAAAAATACCATAGAGTAGGTTAAAAATTTTGCATACAGCATTCTTCTACAAGAACAACCAAATCTGATCAGACTACTTAATATCTTTTCAATGCTTTGTGGAGGGTCATTTTTGGTGGAAACATATCTTAAATTCATTTAGTATGCATAGTCCAGATTTTAGGGTGGTTTTCTTCAGAGGGCTTCACTTTCCTTAAACTTAGTTTCTTTGGAAATGGTGATAAAGTTTACACATAAATTGGGTCAGCTTGCACGTAGACACAGCTTATTAGACGTTTGAAAATAGTCCTCCTCAGGTCTCTGATTTCTTTCCACTTAATTGGTGAAACTCCACCAAGCATGATTGTGATTGGATTAATTTCAAAATCAGTTGAGACTTCTGTTAGAAGTGAAATGTAAAATAATCTCCAATTACTTTTGGGCTTTCACTGAAATACCAGAAATTAGTCTGCTGGGCTGATTTGTTTAGCTCCCTCTGTAGATCTCATGGGCTGAATTTTATCATAGGAAAATCTTAATTGTAGCACAACCCTGAAGTGAAACTTTGGTCTTTACTGCCACTCCAACAATGAATTAGGCTCAGTGATGTCAATTTCAGATATTAAAAGATGTAAAGGAGAAAGTTCTAGAGTATTCTTCAGGAATATATCCAAGGAATACACTGCTCTTAAATCTCTGTCTCATTGGAATTGCCTAGAAGATGTGTACAAAACTCTCATGAAATTCAGTGTGCAAAAAAACCACAAATTGCTGCAGCTTTTACCTTTCATCTACTATGTATATTTCTATAGACATAAAAAAAAATGCTTGCTTTAAGGTAATATGCTTTTTTTTCTTATTTCTTCATTGCTTACCTGCTCAAATATTTTTTCCACCTCTTCAGAGTGACAGCTTTGCTGTTTCCCAACTTCAGTATTTCCCCACCTACTTTTTGGCCTGAAATACATATCCTTCATCTTGAAAGAGCTTTAATGTTCTTTTGAAAGGCTCTCTGTCAGCATATCCATCTTCCTAAAGAAATTTATGCTCAGAAGTGGAGCCTAGTGTCAAGGAAGCCAAAATCTTAACTTGTACTATCTTGCACTACAAAGTTTTCTGGAGACAGCAAAAATCTATGCCTTTGCAAGTATTTTCTTTTACATAACATCTCTCACAGTTACACATTCATTTTCTTTCATTTTAATCCACAGGAGATCTGTGACATATGTATACATATGTTTATATGTTATTTTTGACTGATATCAGGATGATTTCGAATATAGTTGATGTTTTGATGGGGGAAAGGTGCTAGAACTCATGGCATGGATTGGACACTGCTACCTGGGGACTTATGCCAGATTATGAACATTCTTTAAATGTGTTCCCCTTCATACAGTCTTCCTGATATTAATAGCAGGTCCATACATTTTTTTTTTCACACTGCTCATCAGGAATCAGTTATATCATATATAATTTTGGGAAATGGGGTCACAACAGAATTGGGATTTCTGGTCCTGGTGTTGATGGAAATCTTCTAAACAATGTACATCAGAAAAGAAACTTCTTCAGAAGTCATATTCTGCTGCATTTTTCTCCTCAGAGAACATTAATTGATCACATTTACACATAAAGATGAATGTGCAGCTCCATATTCAAGGCTTGCTAGGTATCACTCACTGAAGTACAAGTACATTATTTGCTATTAAATACATAAAAGATACCACCCTTCTGAATAAAATAGTTAATGAATATTTAATTATGATAGTTACCAATTCTTCAACAGATTAACCATAAAAGTATAAAGGTAGTATTTATTGGTACATATCTGTATAGGCAGAGGTGTGTGGGTTACACACAAGAATTTACTGCAATATTTTTAGTGAATATCAGCTGCTATTGAATTGTATTAAAGTCACTATAGAACATACACGATGTGTAGTCACTGCTTTTTGTTGCACTTTGAAGAGTTTCATATTTCCTTAAATTCCTTAATTTCCCTTAAAAGATAATTCTTATTTTCAAAAAATCCAGTAAATTTTAAATATATGTATTTTTAAATCCCTGTGCTGATGATTTTCTACTTTAGAGAAGACTCCCAGAATGTTTGAGGCCTGTTAAATGGACAATAATTTTTTAAACATTATTATTTTTTTTACCAGTGCAAACAACTATGAAATCCAGAGCAGTAATAAAGGTTATCCATTCTTCTGTTGTAATGTCACTTAATTTCAGTTACCCAAACTTGGCAACACCATTCTGTGAAAAACTCATTTCCAGCGCTCTTTCAGATAAGCTGCTATCACTTGGATATATAACTATGGTAACAAGTACAGAGAGCCAAGAAAGCCCTCCATCTGTATTTTGCACTTGCCAGGCAAAAGCCAGCTGCAGTTGAGAAGGCCTGTAACTGAATCCACATCAACGAGGTACCAAGCCAAAATTAATAAGCTGAGCTAGAGCTCAGTGCTCTATGAAAGCATTTACACAGCTTCTGGTGGATCAGGTCGAAGAAGGTTGAGGATGTGTGGATTTCAGACCCATTTTGAAGAAGCACACACAAAAGCAGAAGAAGGTTTTTCAACAACTCTAGGAGAATCAGAGAGTGTTTAGAGGACAAAACTTAGTTCTTTGAAAACAGAGCAAAGGTGAAAGTTACCACAATACGATGAACTTGTGGTTGCATTGAGGTTAATGACTACATTCCATGCAATTTGATGTTAGAGGAGGTTACTACACAAGATAATGTTTGTGTCCCATGATAAAAGCACTGCATAATTACTTAGCTATAAGATACCATTTTAATGCTCATGATAGGTTAAAGTTTTATTTCTTTATTTTTCTTTCTTTTATTTCTATTTTTCAGTGCCCTATTTTTCATGCTGTCAATTGAGCTGTGTAATTGATAATTAACAAATTACTGATCTTGCTTTGACTTTACAGATGTTGTACGATAGCTTGTGCAAAACAAAGCTTGCCTTCTTTTAGTAAGGAAGTTGACATGGATATAAATCTTCAGGATTTATTCACAGTACACTGAATACTAGCACATCAAAAGCCTGCAACCTAATACAATAAATTGCAGCTGAACTATCCATCTTTTAGTAGAAACACTTATTGCTCAGATAGATATCATGTAATAGTTCGTTATGGACCTGAGTGTGTCACATAGGATTTAAAGCTACGCATATCTCCAAATTAATATAACAGGAGTATGAGTATAGTGTTCAGGTATAGAATGACTAGTGGTTTACATAGAAATAAACTATAAATGAAAATATGAATAGGCTTAAAAGGACTGCAATATTAAAAGAAAGTAATACATGTCACTTTATGTTATAATAGCTGAATGATAAATCCTTTCATTGCTTATCAAAAGAAAATGAAGAGTTTGGGTTCTTTAAACTAAAGAAATTGAGTGTTTTACATGAATTGCCATGTGACCTTAGTTGTATTACTATTCGTCACAAAATCTGAGAGACACTGACTTCCCACTCCAACTACAATAGTTTGAGAAAACAGACAAAACTTGGGTGCTGTAAGTTTCTTTAGGCACAAATTAATTTAGAACAAACAAATGCCTTCCCATGATTGAGGTGCTGGGGCAGGGCCAGAGGAGGGCAACACAGCTGGTGAGAGATCCATAAAGCAGGTCATATAAGGAGTGGCTGAGGGAACTGAGGTTGTTTAGTCAAGAGAAAAGGAGGCTGAGAGGAGACCTTAATGCTCTCTACAGCTATCTGAAAAGAAGTTGTAGCAAAGCTGGTTCTGGTTTCTTCTCCCAAAATCCTAATGATAGGAAGAGGGGAAATGGCCTCAAGCTGGGTCAGGGGAGGTTTAGATAGTATATTAAGAAGAAGTTATTTCCTGAGAGAGTAGTTGGGCACTGGAACAGGCTGCCCAGGGAGGTGGTGGAGTTGCCATCCCTGGAGGTGTTTAAAAGGTGAGTAGCTAGAGCACTTGAGGCTATGGTCTAAGGGCTGGGGAGATATTGGGATAAGGGTTGGGCTTGGTAATCCTGGAGGTCTTTTCCAGCCATGATTCTATGACTTTTATGAGCAGAAGACTTCACAGTTCACTTCAAATTCAAACAATTCATCTAAGTAGCATATTTAAGTGGTCTAATAAAAAAAATAAACGCCATTTACAAATTTTACCTTGCCTATATCTTTCTACCAGAATATCTGTGATAAAAACTTGGTAAAGTTATATACAGGTAGGTCATTTGCAGGGGAAAAAATAAGTAAGCATTACTGAACATATATGTATCAGAAAATAAGTGGATTTCATACTGCTTGCTCAATTGGAAAAACTGCCTCAGCCCTCCTTCCTCTGTCCAGGTCCCTCCTGTCCTAATTCTGAAGGAATATTGCTACTTTACACTTCTCAAAAATCTCAAATTATGTCTGCACAACTAATGAACAAGGTAGTACTTTAGCCATTTATATTCCTTTGGGCTTACACAGTAAATTCCTTAACAGTTGGTTATATTTCCAAGATAAGATTAGTTAGTGATATAATCACTCACAATTTTACAATCAGTTTTGTAACTAGCTTCATCTATTTCAAAGGAAATAAAACTCGTAACAAAGGATTGAAATAGGTGCAACTGAACCCAATGCTGGCTCCTTTTTTGTCTCTTCATTCTTTTTCATCACCCTGTCATATGTTTCAGTAGCCCACACCAATGTAGTTTCAGGACAGTCAATAAAATGAGTCCATTTTCATCCTGGTTGAGGAATATTTTCTATTACAATAAACTAGAGTTTGTATACAAATAAACCAATCCATTTGAGGAAATATACATTGTTATATTTACAGAAGTAGCATAATGATTTTTGAAACACAATAATCAGTATTCCCATTGAAACCAGATAAAGCTAATAAAAACATTAAAATGTGAAAGCAAAAAAGCAGTGAATTGATCAGATGACTGATGACTAGTGTTTATATCACATGGCTCATCATAAAACATCAAACAGAGACAATATAGCTGAGGTAACATAGATAAGAAATAAGAGAGTAATGATAAATAAGAATGTTGTGTGTACAAGGTACTGTTAAGAAAAATGTAAGGATCAGTCATCTGACAAAAGGCAATCCTATAAAATGAAGAAATGAGTAGGTCAGATTTTATTCTACTTGCTTAAAACTTTTCTAAACAAGATTTACAGCTCCAGCACACACATAACCCTTTAAATAGTATCCCACTTATAACCGAGCACACAGTCTCCAGAGAATATGATATGGAAAAGGAATGAGACACTACAGGTTTGTAATTGCAGTCAAAAAAAGAACTTTCTAGATGTGAAAACACTAAATCAGTCAAGACACTGAGGAACCTGAAAGGCAGTTTCTAATTTAACCAGTTGGCAAATTACGACTGTGCAGATTGGATTCCTGATTTGTACCAAGAGCAGGCATACCCAAACACTTAAGATGAACAGAACTGTAGTATTCATCGTAACACAAATTTAATGGCTTTTAATGATCAGATTCTTAAAAGAAAAATATGTTTACATGATGTCTGTGAACAAGGATCCTTACAGCCAAACCTGATGTTTGTACAGGAAAAGTCTTGACCCTACCACACATGCTCCCATGAGGAGAAAGTGAATGCAGTTGGTATTCTTTACACAAAGAAAAAAAAAGAATAAAAATTTGAAAATAAATCCCACACTTGTCTTTGGTGTTCATTCTTCTTCGTTCCTTTGACCAATACTTGTGTCAGAGATATTCAAAATAATTAACATACAGGGAACATCTCAGGGCAGATGTGATCAGCTGATAGTAGAGACTTGTTGAAGTCAGTGATATTCAGATTGAAAACTTACATCAAGCTGTGGACTGGCCCTGGACAGATTATCTCCAGAGTGTCCACTGAAGAACATCATGCTTTTTTTTTTTTTTCATTGACTGGTGGTTTAGACTACAATTCTTCGAGAACCAAAACAAGCATACCTCAAATTGTGGCTGTTATTTCATCCTGAATGCTTTCTATAACTGTAGCCTCCTTTAGCACTGCCAAAGCTTTACATCTCTCACAAAAGCAGGAGACAACTTTAAAAAAGATCAGCCTAGGCTTTAGGGTAATTCTCCTTACCTTGATATCCATGAAATATTTACTTCAAAAATATACCTACCTCATGTTATCAGTGCAAAAAGATTTACATTTATTTGCAAAACTTACACATACATTAAAGTATACTGATGGCATTACGAAAATAAAGAAAATCATGTAATACCTTTACTTTTACCTATGGATTTGGTGAAATGGTTCCATGAAGAAAGCATTTCCAGACAAAAAGAATAAAGAAGAGGAGAGAAACAACAGTAAGAGTCATGAGTATATGTAAATGCAATAGTATCTGAACATGATGAGACAAAATATAGGGTGTCCAGAGACAAATGGAGATGCAATCAGTGTCATAGTAGGAATGTAGTTTATTTTTTTCCAATCGTGTACATGCAGCGAAACACAGAAATAACCCATGCTAAGATAAGAAAGAGTGACACAGAGTAACATGGACAATGGGTTAGAAGGCAAAACAACACTGATTTCATTAGTTGCAAAATTGTACTCTCAGCATTCCAGAAGCCAGGAACAGGTGCTTTCAGCATATTTCCAATCAGCCATGCATTAATGCAAATGGACTCTTCAATGTGTACAATGTGACAAGCTGAGTATCTTCTTTCAGGAGCCATCTGAAGAGTGCTCTTGTGCTTTGTTTATCTTTTATGGAATCACCCATAACTGTATTTTCTGATAGATATTTCTGAAATTTTCTTATTCACCTTCTTATTTCTCTCACCTCTTTTCAGTTATTGTATTGCAAGAGAGGGAGTTGAGGAGGCAGGAAGGACAAAAGCTTACGGAGCAAACAACAAAAAAAAAAAGAAATAAGGAAAGATGGGAGTAAAACCATGTGTTTATTTGCAGCCAAAGAGAGCTTTCAAGCATTTGCCCATCATTTGCAGTGATGGATTCAAAGCAGCTACAGAACAAGAAGAAACAATGAAAGCAGA
The DNA here is from genome assembly GCA_013397515.1 of Upupa epops. NCBI lineage: Eukaryota > Metazoa > Chordata > Aves > Bucerotiformes > Upupidae > Upupa > Upupa epops. The sequence goes on from VZRI01004768.1 coordinate 571,862, forward strand.
GTGGAAAAGGAACAGAGCCCATACCTTGGTCGCCCATCATCAGGTGCGCCAGACCTTGAAGGGAAACAAGAGCACAGTCAGCAATGAACAAGGGAGCACGGGAAGGTGGTGTTGTCACACTGACAAAAATGTTTTGTGACAGGCATCTGTTTCCTATGAGATGTCTGTATCACAGAGGGAAATCAGAGCATTTTTCAACCACTGGTTGGAATGCTTTGGGCTAAGAGTAACAGAATTGCAATTCAAACACTGGGTGCTGTTTTAGTGTGTATTTCTTCTGTGCAGTAGTTGGGATGACAGAAAATAATTAAATGCTTTCAAATCCAACCAATTCCTTGAATATTTCATCTGTCTTTTCCTTATATATATATATATATATATATATTGCTTTGAACATGTTTCTGGGAGGACTTCCTGTCCTCTACATGCGAAATGATGTTAAAAACCTGGAGAAGAGTAAACCTGAAAAATGGGCTGGGTCTGATCTTTTTCCCCTCATAAAAATGAGCATTTCAGGTAATTAAATAAAATTTCTTCATCACATTGAAATGATAATGCAAGGGATGCCTCCTTATTTGTGTGAAACGTGACAGTAGAATGAATTTTTCAAGAGAAGGCAAATTACTGCATACGCAATATAGAATACATATCGATAAAGAAAATTTGAAAACTTCTGAAGCTACTTCAAAAATATGTAAGAAATAGATTTTTCTTTATAGTTGTGTTGTGAGATGAAATCAAGTCATACCAGCATAGGCTTAGTGACATTTCAAAACAGAAATCCAGAGTGACAATCATGCAAACAGAGGCAAATTACATTACTCCTGAATGAAAAATATTTATGTTTTTAATTTGTGATAATAAAAGAATACTTAGATCCTCACTAAGAGTAATGTGATGTAGGAAGAACATCTTTGCAGCTGCATAAAAGTTTTTCATAATGTATTAGTTTAAAAAGCAGGCTTATTCTTGTTGAACTCAGTTGGTTTTGGATCCATTTTAGAAGTTATTAATTGCTTGTGTGTTAAATGCACTCCTCCAAAACCTACAACAAATGACATGTTATATTCTTATTTCATAATTACTTAAAATTCAATCACACAAAGGAGGTGTGCAATAAAATATCCTGCTTTTTACTGGAAAGCAAACTTCCTAGACAGTTCTTGTGATTTCTAATTCACAAAGAAAATTAGGTGCACAAATGATTCATAGTACTTGGGGATTGTTCAAAGAAGACACTCTGGACTGCAATCAGTCTTAAGGACTCACGTCTTACCAGTTCCAAATAAACTAAGAATGCTTTTGCTGAATTAGTACTTTTTACTGTTACCCTTTTTAGATGTGCTTCAGTTAAGCTGAAGGGCCTGATTTGACCCATCTCTTGTGTGCCAGATTCTGTTTCCAAACACAGTGCCCTGCAGCTGGTGGGATTACCTGGGGCTTACTGCAATGTGAAAGAAAGCCAAGTATGATCCTGAAGGGCTGCCTACATAAGCATTGCTTGGGGAACATCACACAGCTGTGCTGCAGTTTGCAGCTTGTGAAAGGAAGGAGAAGTACTTTCATGCCTGTTGTGCAAGAGATGCACACTGTATACACAAAGTATAAAGACTCACGGTCAAGCTTCATTCTGTTGATGCTGAATGCCCTTGCTTGGATCCCTTTCCGCTTAGCCTTCTGGAAGTATTAATCTCTTCATGTGATAAATGAACTTTCCCTTAGGCTTTTAACTAGTAAGAAATCTCTGACTTTTGACTTGGTCTTAGTTGTATTAGATGGAGGGAATGCAAAAGTAGTCAAAAATGTTTCAACATCTTTTTTCTTTAATAAAATTGTGACTGCAGCAGCTACTTTGTGTTAGCTCTTCTAGCTCTCAGTGGGTACAAAACAGATTGCTGTCATGTCTCCTAGGAGCTTGAATAGAAGATAATCTCTCACTAGCTTGCATCTAAATATGATCTTATAGCTATAAAGGACCTAAAGAAAAGGCTTCAGGAGAGTAGTACTGCTTTATAGCTACTATTTTTGCCAGAATTATATGTGAGATTGGTCAGTTGTAAATACAATTCCTATATAATTTGAAGAAAGCATAAATGGCAGAAGTGCCTCTTGAAAATATCATAGAAACAACTTGAACTTTAAGAGTCACTTACAGTACTGTTCAAAGAAAAAGAGATTTAAGTGAATGGGAAAAACTACTCTGCTCAAAGCCACCACCTATCAATTAAAGAAATTAGTATTAGTCCTCATGACACTGTATTTTGTTTGACCCTATGTCACTTTGTTTATGAGGCACGAAGATTACTTCCACTTATGTGCTAAAAGCATGTCACGGTACTTACTTTCTTTTAGATTTTTGCAATCTATAGATGAGGCTATGGAGGAGTGAAGAATTGATATTACTGTACCTATGAAATCCCTGGAGTGGTTTAAAATTGTACACCTAAATCTCCTGAATTTTTCAAAATGACAGGCTGCTAAGAGAGCATCGTAATGGATAGTCATGGAAAGTTCTAGCCTTAAGTAGCCTTGTATAGGCACATCATACATTTGTGCACCACTACTTCACAGCCAGAATGATGAAAGCCTTTTCCTTCTGAATTAGGAATTCAAGATGTAGCAGGAATACCTCATGTGTCATCCACTCCAACTTCATACGGATCTAGGCTCTGAGAGAAGAGAGTTAAGGGGCACAGGATGGGATAGTGGAAGTGGATATGAAGATAGGGTATTTTCCTAATTTGGTGTGTGAGTTGCATGCAGAGCACAGGGCAAAACAAAATTTAAACATGGTTGACCTGTAGTGAATATGTTCAACCCTAGCACAATTTTAGTAAAATGAAAAAGTGTAGCCTTTTCATGCCAGCAATATGTGCAAAATTAACTCTGTGAATACTAAATCCTTCTATTTTCTTGCTTAGTCTAACTTGTGTTTAGATAGATATAAAACATGTAACTCGGTTTCTCAATGTACTTCAGATACACTCTTCTATGCTTCCAACTTTATATACAGGTCCTTTGTAACTTTAATATATGCACAAGTATCTAGAACTGCATTGGAATAAATTTATAACTGAAGTTTTAAGAATTAGATTCAGGTAAAGCCTGGATTAACTGTTATCCAGGCTTGATCCTGTATTGCTGTGCATAAATGAATATGTGACATGAAATTGAACCTCCTTATCTAGTTATACCAACCCTAATTCACATTTGAGTCTCATGTTGATATCAGTAAGAGTTTTATGCACAGGTCAAACATAAGATTCGGTACTTATTACCAGGTGTTTATGGTTTGTTGTTTGTTTTTTTTTTCAATTAGAATTCCTATTCCAGTGCCGTTGAATATATTTTTTATTGCACAATGAAAAGGAAATTGTATTGATAAATACATGCAAGACAGTGCACAAAAGTAAAGCACCAGAATGGTTTACATTTTCTTTCTCCTACTGATAATATATATTTTAATAAACTTGCACAGCATCATGTGTGTGCTAAATCTGAGCACTTATCATTGTCCTTCAATACAACTGCATACAGAAATGCAGTACCAATACTTCCAGGCAGAGGCCAATGGTGACTTGAATCCTGAATTAAATAAGTCCCTGTAGTGTCTCACTACAGGACTCCGGGTCACAGCTGTGTCAGGGCAGTTTTTTGCATATGAGTTAGCTTAGAAAATCCTTGCTTTAAAAACAGTCTGAAAAGTATTGAAAAAACTCAGTTTAGGTAAACTAATTTAAAAAAAAATAAGATAGTTCATTATCCAGTATGCAAAGACTCAACTCAGAGAGACTTTGAAAAGCACTTCTAAATAAAAAGCACCTGCACCTTTTGGCTTATAAACAAAAGGAGTTCTGATTCTAATCAATGTCTAACCTGTGAAGCATAATCTGTACCTCTGATATACATGCACACCACATGTTTTACCAGCTAACAGACTTACTTACCAATATTGAGGCTAGATGGCATTGTGCTTTAGTTTCCACTGCCCTGTGCCATACTTTCTTTAAAGGGACTTCATTACAAACCAATATTATTATTACAATCACATGCTGCAACTCTCACAACATCCAAAAGGCAGATTGCATTATGTTGAAAAGTTAGGCAGAAAAGCGTTTTTCCTAAAACATTGTGCTGGAAAGGATATTACAGTAAGCAGTAATATTTGTAAAATTAAGCAGAAAAGCGCTTCCCATTTTCCTAAGCAATTACAACATGCATTACATTATTATATGGAGGATTTATGTTCCACACTAATAAGATATATAGTTTATTGAATGTTTTTCATACAGAACATGAGAACAAATGGGTCCTGCAAATCTCCCCAATGATTTTAAAAGTTGGTATCAGTCACATGAATAGAAATCCCATAGTTTCAGTGGGATCATTCTAGAACTACACCAGTAAGGCCAAAATTAAATGGAGCTTTGAATGTGTTCTGTATGGAAAAACTCATCACAATTTCTAAATAAAGTTGTATACCTTTATGGGTATAAAAATGCAACTTACCGTACTGAATGATATGTGTACTTTTATAGCATTTTAAGCAGAGGGAAAAAAACCACTAAACAGAAGGGAAAAACAAGAGCTTAGGAAAATAAGGTAGAAAGCACCCACCTTCCACATAGTTGTCTTCTGTAAGCACATAACAGGGAAGGAGAGAAAAGGAAAACATTCATTAAGCAGCATGCAGACTGGAACTTGCCATTGCATGTCTTCATCATGCAAGGCATCAAACACAACATGCAAGTGCTCCATTGCTACAATCCAGAGGGATAACAAAAGTACCAAGGAAGCAGTGTTTTCTCTATTTAACAAAATTTATATGATATGAAATAAAACAATACTGCAAAACAGTGCAAAAATTGCACAGGATTTACTGCAGCTCTTTTCAACTTCAGTTATCAAAGGATCTTCTTGTAAGGCCTTTATGACTATATTTGAATATAGTTTGTGACAGGGACTCTAAGCTCATTTGCTTCTACTTCCCCATCCTGAATTTTCCTTCATAACCTGTACAAAGTAGCCAATTTTAAATAGATCAAACATGGAAAGATTTAGAATATGCTGTGACGATATTATCACAGGCAGCATGGCTGATTTTGCACTCATTAAGGAAGCATTCACTCTGGTCATTGGATAGATCTTCAAACCCAGTGTGGAAAAACATCACTTCTGAGTGGAATAATTCAGAATTGTAGGGTCATGTCCCACTGCATTTGCCAACATCAGAAACTTGCATTATTTTAAAGAAATCAGTCAGTTTTCTGCCTGGTACAGCTAGCAATCTCAGGCATGAGTTCTGCCCCTGGATTAGATCAAAGGAAATTTTTCCTAAGTAATGGCTGCTATTAACAAGCCATAATTTGGCCTTTTATCCCCAACATCAATATGGGGCACAGGAAAGAAGGTTCCTCCAAAGCCTACAAAGCAAGATGGGACTAGGAATTAAACCACAGATAATGAAGTGTATGCATTTTAAAAGAATTAGGCTTAATGTCCTAGTACACATGCTAGTCTCTATAGCCCTTAGCTCCTACCCTTAGAAGGTGATTTTGAGGGACTGTATGTCTCTGTTGCCCATAACAATTTTGTCTGAGGAGGGGACAGGAGAGAGCACAAAGGTATCTTGGGGTGGGAGAGAAAATAGGAAAGGTAAAATAACAAAGGAAAAACATCACAGAAGTCAAGTATATGGACTGTGTGAAACCAACAAAGAAACGGAGAAGGGTGACAACACAGCAGTCTGACTGACTGGGAGATCTCTTCCTGCACTTTGTGCTATCTCCACCAAATACTTCCTGGGGAGTGAACACTCCAAAGTAATTGCAAATTGAAGTCCATTTCTGTCCTTACAAGTCTTTTGTTATGGACTCTTCTGGCAGGAAAACACCTCTTCATGGATGTGTGGTATAACAGAAGTCAATAAAATGAGTTACAAAGGACTGGGCTTAATAATGTCTCTTAAGCTTAGCAATTTCCTTCCAGAATGTGTCACTTTTCATAACGAAGATGCATGAATACTAAGGGTTTAATGCTGTCAGGTTTTAGTTATAATTCTCATAGGTCAGACTAGATAAAGTATTTGGCTTTCAATATTATAAACCAACTCCTATATGCACGTCCTCTAAATTTACATTTCTAAACTCTCACTGCCTGGAATGTTAGTTTCTTACAAAAGTGCAGAGTACAAACTGTGTCATGCATTGAGGAAAGCAAGAGGCTGAAAAGACAAAAAAATATGCAAAGCAGTATGCCTGCTGTGAGAAAATACCTGGAGATCAACAAATCAATTAAAATTCACTGGGAAAATGAAAAACACCATATTTCACAAGATATAGATATTATGTTCTATAGGCAGTGTAAATTACAGTGATATTTGGACTACTGGAAACACCTAAGCTTTGCTGGAAGGTTCTCCTTCCTTTAACTGCGCATGGTGATTTATTTTAAGTACAAAAAACCCAAAGCAAATGGCAAATAAACTAGTTATTTCAATTGTAATATAATTTCAGGCTGCTTCATCTAGTCCTGGTTGCTGCAATACAAATACTGCAATGAAATCCTTTCTTGGTGGCCAAATTTACCTTAACATGATTACTTCAACATGTGAACTTGCTAAAAAGCAACAGAATGTTGCTCAGAAGTCAGAATTAGAGAGTTCTGCAAATGACATCACAGGCAGCATTGGGTAGTTAAACTTGTCTGGTTAGTGTTCCGCATGTGTTTGCTTATTTAATTGGCTCTATTCCTTGCAGTGATTGATAAATCTTTTTTTGATGAAACTAGCTGAGCAACTTCCCCTAAATATCTGACTGATGAAACTTTTAACTGATAGTAAGTTAAACTGTCAAAACATTTTTAATTAAATAAAATGGAAAGTGTTGAATTTCTGCTCTGTAAACAAAACAGTGGATATAGCCAAACCCCTCTACAGTTTCAAACAGCAATGAAGATTCAGTCCTCTGCATGTTTTTGTTATATTTAGTTAAATCAACTTAAACAGTTTTGTAATCTAAGAAAAAAAATTAGTTCAGCTTCCCTTGGTGCTTTATAAGGTTCTGGCATTAGATTAGTGTTGAGCACGGTTATTTATTTAAGGTAGGTTTGTGATGGCTGATACATCACTAAACTTGATTGGCTTTCCTGACTCCCATTTTCTTGGCATGACCTATTCTGCTAAACAGACTGGAAAGTCAGAAAACACAAACTCTACTTTTGCTTTTTATTCCTTTTGCTGACTCCAGTCACTCTTAAAAAGAAATAAAAGGAAAAACTTTGAAAGCCATACGTACAATCAGTGACATTGCAGTGTCATTTTAATCAGGAATAACTGTATTTATGTGATTATGGCTGTCCCGGTGTAAAATGCATTCACCTGGAGAAAAGCAGTACATATAGCCACCCATGGTCTGAAGTTACCCACATCTACATCCATTTGCCCTGGAGGGCTGTGTTGCCTACCAAGTAGCTCTGTGGCATTAGTGGAACTAGAGGTTTTCAAGACACAAAAGTGCCAGTTCCTAGGGACTGTAGGCACTGACACAGAATGGGTCTTAACCCTTTCTGCGTCAGCTGGTTGCATCAGTGATTTGCTTCAACGCACAGCCCAGGTATGAGACAAGGGTCATCAACAGAGGAGCACAATGGCCTTACAGCCTTCACTAGCAACCAGATGACTGGCCAGACAGACAACTTTTTCTTCAGCACTCTGACTTGTAGTAGATATGAAAAGTCCTCTATTTTCACACTGCACCAAACTACTCACTTGAAGAACCCGACAGGTAGGACTTCATTCATTGCAAATGCTTACTTCTTAGACCTTCTTAGACAATAATGCTAGATTGTACTGATTTCAGTGTTTACAAACTAATTCCTTTGGCCAAATTCTGCTCTCAGCACTACTGGTGTAAGCTGTTGACTGCTTATATCGAGCCAAATATTCAGTTGATTTAAACCTGTTGTGACACAGTTGAAATCTATAGAACTACACAACTTACACAGACTGTGAGTCTTATTTTCTTCAGATGAATTGTCTTGGGCTGTCCCTACTGAGTTGAAAGCAGAATCTGCTCCATAATTTTTGCAGCAAAAAGCCCAGCCAACCCAAATTATTTTAGCACATTACCATGATTCAGTGATACAAATATTTGAATCATGTTTTTACAGGATATTTTTATAAATTCAAGAATCATTTTAAAGTTTTATGATGCTTCATAGGAACTTTGATTTTGCCTTTTAAAAGTGACTCTAGATATTCTGTGATTATTTCTGCTATTACATTTTTATTTCTGCTAGAGTATTCACACATTAACCACACACACAGCACAATATTTCTCCTGACAATTATATAAGAACAGAATCCTCATTATAAACAGATGAAAAAGTACATCAGTATTATGAAGTTACAGAAACAGCATTCTAGAAATAATAAGAAACAGCATGTGAAGAATGTAATTATTGTGATTAGGAACAATTAGGAATGTATTACAAAGATACCTGGTACAGAATTCTGATACTGTTGCACCCTTTCTGCTTGAATACTGAGTAAATAGAGAAGCAGCATTTCCTACATCTGAGATTCATGGAACAAAATTTGGGATTCATCTGCAAAATATGCAAATCCACCATAATCTAGGGTACAGGGCTCAGGATTTCCTACATTTCCACATAGGCACATTAGGACTCCAATGTGCAAACACTTCCAGACTTCACACAGCTTTGGGTAGACCCATTCTGAGAAATTTCCAGGGAGTAGAAATGTAATATATCATGGACTCTTGATATTTATTTTTTTTTTATTGGTGGAAGGGAGAAATTTGATAGTAATAGGAATTTGGTTCTGTTCTAGCTCCATTTTCTACTTACATCTCTGTGAAATTCCCTTATGCTCTGGAATGCCATGTATGAGACTCAGGAGAAAGGTGTGATACCACCAAGAGCACATATGACCTATCTTGACCACAAATGAGAATGAGGTTTTCTGCCTAATGAGGATAGCAGGGCACAATTAGATGATTCTGCCAGTTTTGAACAAGATGGCTTCCATTCAGTTTACCTCTGTAAAATCTACAAAACTCCAGTAATTTCCTCCACTTGAAGCCACCTTTTCAAGACAGTATCCCAAGTGCATTAATAACAAAATAATGATAAGATGATTTTAGTTAAGTTACTGTGGATGAGTTCCTAGAATGAAGCAGCAACTAAGGGAGGCAGTGCAAGGCTTTGAATGCACAAGCAAGGAAACTGGACAGAAATAGAAAATACCATGAATTTCGTGGCACAACTAAAACTATCACTGTGTTTAGTTCCAATGCCCAAATACTTAAATGGAAATAAAAATTGAAAGAGGTTTCAGAAGAAAATCACCACTTTCCTCATGTCATTCATGCTATTAAAAGCCTAAGAAAACTGAGCTTGTCTTACAATGAAAGCCCTAAGGAGCTCAATCTATTGTATGTATCAAAGACACAATTAAGAGGTGTCTTGAAACTGGTCTGTAACTATCGATGTCAGGAGAAAAATTAATGACACCTAGAAATCCTTTCAACCAGACAAATGCTGGGATTGAGAGTCAGAAAAGCTCAAATTGAAAATCAGATTAATGTTTTCAAGAAAGGTATAATAAGCATTGGGAATACTGGGAAATTCTTCTCTAAAGTCTAAAGACAGAGACTTTGAGAGAAGTATATCCATCACTGCTTTCCAATTGCACTGTAAGAATCACTGGAAGAAATTTTGCGATTTGCCATTTAGGAGGTCAGGTTAATATTTTGATAGGACTACATCACTTGTATGAATCTATGAGTTTTTTCTAGTCAAGTGAGAAACCAAGCATAAACAGCAGTAAATACTTTGACACCTTGTTAAATACAAAAATTGTTCAAACAAAATATTTTATCAGACCCAATCTGCACATAAAGCTCACTTGGAAATTATTCTGATCAAAAGAAAATCATTCTAGCCCTACTATTGTTCCCAATGGGAAAATGCCCCCACTCCCAATTCTCTTCTACACCCTGTAAAATTTTCTAATACACTGTCCAGTTGTCAGTGGACAACAGAACCAAAATCAAGATGCAATTAATTCCTTCATAGCTTCATCACTTTTCTATCAATTAGCACCACAAATGCATGAAACGTGAATATTAAACATTGCTTTAAAGTTATTAAACTCCCAATTATTTTATTGTTACACATTTTTAGATATTGCACAACTGAACAGACTTGTTCTTCTTTGGAGCCACAGTAGTTAATAAATAATCGCCTATTTGAAACTCGCATCTCCTTTTTCTCAGCTACTTCCTGGAAATTACAGCTTTTGGAAAGTAACTTGTCCTCTTCTCTTTGTAATTTTTACCATAGTTCTAAATAAACTTGGACTGACTCAAGGGAGAGATCATGATGTAGATATAAAAAATACTGCTTTTTAATTATATCACAATCCCAAGAAATTTGACTTTGGCCTTATTTTGCTACCTCATTAAGTAATTCTTCTTCTAAATGGCTTTGACTACTCTCAGACGTACTAAACTCCAGACCTGCTAGCAATATGTCAATGCTTTAAAATTTGCATCAGTCACTGGGACAAGTGTTCTTGCATCTGTGTCAGAGCTAAAGTAACCAACCAGAAACCAAAGGTGAAAGCAAAGGGTGTTTTAATAGTTTGGTTTAGTAATACTAACAATAGAGATAACTAAAGGAGAAATAAGTGAAGGTGGGTCAAAGAACCTTGTTCCCTCCCCATATTTTTCCATATATAAACAGAAATGAAATACAATGAAAATCTGTGTATTGTACTTTAGGTATTATTCAAGAACTGCTGATCTTTTTCCATTTAACCTCTGGGACTATTCCTCTGTTTGGGCAGCAGTCAATTTCCATTGAAAATCTATGGTATCTGCACACTTCAATTTGTGCTTTCACATTGCTTCCTTGTATTCACTAGAGGTGTTATTTCCTATCATGGAGAATGGATAGACTAAAAGCAGTTAAGGACTGACTGTGCATGGTCTCCTTTACATAACCTGTACACCTTACCGTAAACCCTGTTTCTTCCCAGCACTACTACTATTCCTTTGGACTTCCTCCTGTTTAGCCCTGCTGGCTACATGGCATGAAAATAAATTTTCAAGTTATTCTTATCAAAATTTTTCATGGAGAATTAACTCTTCTGGCTGTGTTGTCAATTGTGTCTGTAAAAAGGGTTGCAGAATCAGACCCGATTTACTACCAGAAGAAATAAAATCCCTATCTCGTCATCCTTTCACCAAGGCTGCTCTGTTAGACTCGATACAGCATTAGCTGAGCTGACATTGAGTAAAAGTGCTGTGTGCTGGTTGAACTCACGGTAGAGACAGATCATAACCTCTTAAAGAACCCAAAAGTTCACATGTTCACGGGACCCAAGGAGATACATCCATGGGTCCTGAGGGAACCGGTGGATACAGTACCTAGGCCACTACCCATCATATTTGAGAAACCATGGCAGTTCAGTGAAGTTCCTGCTCACTGGAAAAGGGGAAACCTAACTCCCGGTTTTAGAAAGGGAAATAAAGATGACACAGAAAATTAGAGGCCAGTCAGACCAGGTGCACCTGGCAAGATCATGGAGCAGATCCTCCTGGAAATTGTGCTAATGAGCACGGAAAACAAATAGGTGAAAGCAAGGTTATGCAGGGAGGTTGTGGATGACCCTTCCATTAAAGTGTTCAAGGATGGGGTATTGGGCAACCTGGTCTAGTGGAAGGTGTCACTGCCCATGACAGGGGATTAGAAACTAGATGATTTCTGAGGTCCCTTCCAACCTAATTCTATGATTCCAAGTAATTTTTCAACTGGATGACAGCTTTACAGAGTCACGGACATGAGAAGGAGACTAAGAGGAGAAGAGATCCCTTTTTTGTCCATCAGAAAGATATTTTTTTAAACAATGTGTTCAAAAACTGTTTTACTCGTTTTGTTATTGTACTGTAAACTGGCAGCTATTGACACTTTCACAGTCTCTACTGTGTAATACAATATTTCTCCTTTTCTATACTTGCTAAAGGGTGATGACATCTTACTACCACCTGAGATTTTCACTCAGGCCCTGACTGTGTAGCTGGATATTTGTGCCTTCCCAGACTACTGAGACACTAAAACTAACAGGACTGTGTGCAAAGCTAGCCATCTTTTCATATTCACATGCTGTCTTTACATAAAAGTGAGGAATGGTTATGTGCTATCAGTGATGCTACGACTTAACCACGGGAGACTGAAGACAATCTGGCATGAAGTGTTGTTGAGAGTTAGCAGTTAAAAATGTAGAGGATGCACTGTAAACAATTAAAAACACAGTAGTGATATTCAAAATCACTTTGTTGCACAGTTCTTTAGCTACTCAGCACAAATGTTTTTTGGCTTCTACTGAGATTAATCTAGTGGATGCGAGCTAAGCTGAATCTGCCTTTGGAAAGTCTTTAGAATGGTATGGAACTTTCTGTTCATTTAAATAGGAAGTTCCTCTGAAGTAAGTAAAGCTGTGCTCTGGAAGTCAGCATACTCTGAGTGTGTAATTTGACATCAAATTAAAATTTAATCACAGCTATCTGTGACTGCAAGTGAACAAAACAGATATCTTTTTTTTAATAACTAAATTTTATCCTTTACATGTCTACATTCATTTCAGTGCTAATGCTGAATATTATTCTGATTAATTAGTTGTTATAGATTATTACAATGAAGATAATTACAAGAAAGTTTAGAGTTAAGAGAATCAATGTTTCTTCACTTAAGTCATCATACCAAAATTAAGAATCATTTACTTTTCTAAAAATTTTACAGGAACTACACAATTGTTTTTCGTAGTCATGAGAATGCCTGGATTGTTTCAAGAGAGACATCTATGACATAAACCCAAACCAGGTTACAGCTAGTTCTTCTCTTCCTAACAATTTAACAAACATGACAGAATCACAGAATGGTTGCTGTAGAAAGGAGGTCTGAATGAGCTCCTTGACGGCTCTTGAAGTCTCTCTTATTACTTTTGTTCCTTCTGAAATCAATTACTAGGATATATATTCTGATGCTAATCTTTAATCATTTCACATTTTTTTCCTAAACCTTCAGTATAGGCAAGGAGGGGATTATTTTTGTACCCTTCTATGCTGTGGTGTGATTTGTCTATCATAATACCTCAGCAGAGAATATGTTGCTGATGAGAAAACGTTAAAGCATCTTTTCTGTTGCCAGCTCTTCTATAGCTGGCACATTGGTTAAAACTAAAATAATGCTGGCACAAAGAAAAATCAATATAGGATTCTTTGGTGAAGAACTTTGTCTGGGCAAAAATTTCTCAGAAACAGTTTTAATGCTTCCTCAGGAAAAGCTGTTTCTGTGGTGTACTGCCCTGCAGCACGTGTTAAGCGGACTGTGGGGATGCATTAAGAGGACAGTAGGGAAAATTGTAATGACCTTTGATGGGAGTGAGTTAAATAGAACATTAGAAGGAAATTAGTAAGAAAAATGTAGAGCTATAGAAGAAAATATTTGAGGGGACATAAATATTCTTGGTTGAGAAATATCAAAAATATAGAGATGTCTGAAACCCGCCTGGACTTGGTGTGGGTGATCTTGCTGTGGCAGGAGGATTGTACTGGCTGATCTTTCCAGGTCACTTCCAATCTGTAATGTTCTATTGTGTGACTTGGTTTAGGTGTTCTGCTGTGGGAGGAGGATTGGACTAGAACATCTTTCAAGGTCCCTTCTGATCCCTGATGATTCTATGATATCCATTAAAAAGTGTTATGAATGTATTTCTTAGATAGTATTCTTTTGACATCGTTCTTAACATCCAGGTCACTATGTTCTGCTTTTCACCAGAGCAGCCAGACACACACTGATGGTGCTGTTGATACAATGACTTGACAGGTCTCGTCTCAACACGTTTGCAAATAAGTTAGAACTTGTTCTTGCCTATTTTAAATAAGCCCTAAGATTTATTTCCCAGGGTCTACTTTGTGGCTGCATCTTTCAGGTTCAATATCCCATAAATCCAAGTCTTTGGCCTGCTTAGACCAGCTGAGCCAGTTGTGACATCTGTAAAGTGGTCAGTGCTGCAGCACTCAACCCCCTGTTACCTTTTGGTAATAAATTAAATTGTAACTATTTAAAATGTTTATGAAAAGAGCTTGTGAACTGCCTGGCTTGTTCAGGGAACTGCAGATAGCTGCACTTAATGATCCTGGAGCTCCTTTCCAACCATAATGATTGTATGACTCTATAACATTACATCTCAAGCATGATATAAATCAGTATTTCCTGTATTATTAAAAAAAATGTAATTACAACTGGACTAACTGACCTGTCCAACTGGGGAAATCCTTCTGAATAAGTTAAATCCCAGTGAATAATAGAAATCTGAAATGAGCACACAAATCACCTGCTTCCTAGCTTTTATTCATGAAGAGGAGGAATAATTCTAGGGTTCCCAAAGTGGAAAGACTCCTACATCTAGTCCATAATTAAAATTTCCCCCCAAGCAGATTATTTACACCATTAAGCAATTCACAACATAATCATGAAAGCAAGAGTCATGTATCACATAACCTATGTAATTAATAAAGTTGAAAAACTCCCAAAGACACCGCAAACATCCCATGCATATTTTTTTAATCATATTTTCAAAATAAAGAAACAAGATGAACAACTAATCATCTTCTTGTATTTGAACAAGGTGGGTTTGTTGTCAGTATATACTAAATACATAGACTAGGTACACACATTCATTCATGTTATAATAATTCCTTATGCAGTGGAAGTGTGTATAAATGTAATACAGCCAGCACAGTCAACCATAAATTATGCTCTATGGTCCTGTTATTAATAAATATGGAAACCAAAACAGAAGCAAATTTCATACTCAGGAGAACAAATTTTACTTCACTGGCAGAAAACTCCTCCAAAGTTATACAGCATGCCAAAGGACAGAAATAGCTAACACCAAACTTCAGAAGTCTCCTCACAATTCAACAGGAAAGACTGATAGCTATTTAAAAGAAAACTTGAGGAGTACTTTTTACAGGATGTCCTAGTTTAAAGTGATAAGACAAGTGCAAATGGCTTTGAACTGAAAGACTGTAGATTTAGATTTGATATGAGGAGAATATTTTTCACTGTGAGAGTGATGGGACACTAGAACAGGTCACTCAAAGAAGCTGTGGATTCTTCAGAAGGCAAGGTCTAGTGGAAAGTGTCACTGCCCACGGCAAGGGGGTTGGAACCAGATGATCTTTAAGAAGCCTTCCAACTCAAACCATTCTACAATTCTGATTCTATATAAAACCAGTTATGAGATGGAAAAAAACATATCAATAGGATTTTGGATTTTTTGTATGTTCTTTTGTTTAAAGAAACTATTTCAAGGAACTGCTGTTCTATAATGTTTGTTTCAAAGAAAAGTGCTAAGAACTCTGCAACAGCCACCAGTAAATTAAATTATTTTCATTTGCAAAGCCTTTTTATATAACAAGTTGAATAGTGCTTGACCCATCTTTTCCCTCTTTTAACATCTTATAGCAAATGCCTTCTTACTTTAAGAAATGTATACATAGTCCAAAAGTGGATTACTCCAAAAGTGTCTCTTATGAGGAACATCTAGTGCATGCAAATCATTTGCATCTTAGAAAAAGAATTTGAGGCACATTTCCCTAAGCATGTTTAAAGTTCATGTTTTTCATGCCATGCAATTCAGCCACCACATTTTACTTCCATTAAAGCAAACCAACACTCCCTCACCATTTGCCTCCAAAAGCAGTAATTTAGAATAAGATTTCAAGTGTTTTTCTCCCATTCCGTTGAATGTACCTCTTAACATTCAGTATTGACAACTACCACCTTTTATCCAATCTGCATGATTAGAGAGTTGCCTCTTTTTTCTCTACTAGGCCAAATTTTTAAAATCCATCATCTTCTGATGATGGCATTGGCATAATCTTTAGTGGATGTTACTGTTATCAGAATAGTGTTGCCAGCAGGAGCAAGTAGGTCACCTAAGCTTTGGTGAGATGACATCTTAAGTGATGTGTCCAATTTTGAGCTCCTCACTACAAGAGGGACACTAAAGTGATGTAGAAGGTACAGAAGCATCTACCAAGCTAGTAAAAGGTGAGGAAGGTGTGAGTGATCTGGAGGAGATTGAAGGGAGACCTTAACTGTTCTCTGCAACTACTTAAAAGGAGGTTATAGAAAAGCAGGGGTTCCGCTGTCTCCCTAGTGGTGAGTGATAGGACAAGGGGAAATGGCCTTAAGCTGTACCAGGGGATGTTCAGTTTGGATGTTAGGAGGAATTTCCTTACTCAAAGGGTTGTCAGGCACTGAAACAGCCTGCCCAGGTAGGTGGGTGAGTCACTATCCCAGGAAAGTGTTTAAGAGAAGGGTAGATTTTGAGCTGGGGGACAAAGTTTAGTGGTGATTATAGGGCTAGGAAAAGGTTGGACTCGATGCTTTTGAAGGTCTCTTNACAAAGTTTAGTGGTGATTATAGGGCTAGGA
>VZRI01004769.1:9839-40292 GCA_013397515.1 Upupa epops
GAGGAGAGGAGAGGAGAGGAGAGAGGATCTCAGCAAGGAGTGAGTTAACTGACTTTCTAAAGAGCTGGCTTGGAAAATATTTTTAAATTTACTCTTTCAATATGGACTTTTTGATGCTTTTTCTGTTTCAAAATGGATTTGTTTTTCATGTTCTGAGGGGTTTGCTACATGGTTATAACCATTTTGATAACTGTTCCAATAACTCTTCTGATAAAAGAATTAGCATTTAAAATGTTTCAGAAATGAAAAACATTCAAAAGGAAAATGTTGTCATTTTAAAACTACCATTCTGTGATTGAAGAAGTCTTTAGTTTGAAAGCATTGAAAGCAAATGTGTTATCTAAGAAAATCTGCGCCAGAAGACTGCTAAAGGAAGCACAGGCTGGGAGGGGAGGAGGGACAGAACGGTTCTTCACATTTAATCATGAGAGATCTCCATCAAATAGGAAGAAGCAGCACACCTCTGTGTGATGGTCAGCAGCCTTTAGAGGTGTGACAGGAACAAGAAGGCATTAAGCAGATTGAGCTGAATTGCCTTGAATTTATTCTTGACATAGACATATACTACAGAAGTATTTTAATCCTTTGCCCAGCATGGCTGTTTACTAAACTTCCCTAACCCAGCAGAAATCTGTGGAGGACAGCACTGCTGCTGTTCTTCACCCTCCATTCCCAGCCTTTCAGAGCACGGAAATTGTCTTTTTAACTGGTTCTGGCAGTTAGGAGAGAGAGAGCTGTACAAAAAGTCACATAAGGTACCTCCACAGACACTGGCTCAGCACTGCCCGCTTCTCAGTTGAAAATATGTGAGCAGCAGAGTGGTTTTCTCATCATCTAACAGCAAGGCAAAGTACCACTTGCCTTCTTGTATTCTCTCCTAACAATGAGTTTTTGGACACACCTCTGTGAGTGAGGAGCTGTGCACTGGCCTCATGGTGGTTGATGCTGATAAAATAGTTAATGAAGAAAAGCTCTGATGTTTCCCAAGGGTAAATAACATGTTCACAATTACACATTAATGTACAATGTGCACAAGAGAAAGTCATACCACATATGTGTGCCTGTGCAACTTGGTCTAAGTGGTCCTGCTGTGGCATGGGGATTCGACTGGATGATCTTTCGAGGTCCCTTCCGATCCCTGATGATTCTATGATTCTATATTGCACACCACCAAAGTAAATCGTACAGAAAGCTGTGGAGCTGTTAAAATCTGTTTAAACAGGATGTCATCAAAGCAATTGGCAGCTTTAACTTTTCAGACAGAACCTGGGGTTGAACCTGATGACCCCTGGAGGTCCATTGCAGCCCCTAATGATCTGTGTATGTGGTATGTGTCTGTGTGTGTGTCTGTGTGTGTGTTTGTGTGTGATCAGATACAGCAGGACAGCACTGCTTCTGAACATAATTCTGTTCTGCTCTCTTTAAAATCACCCTTCTGGTTTTACAGTGGTGTCAGTGACAGCAGAACATGGCTATTTGAGTCTTAAAGGCCTGCACAGGCTATTACTTTGGTTTCTTCTTTTTTATCATCATTTTGCCCAACACAGGAATGTGGCAGCAGAGTTCATGGCATCATAGAATCACAGAATGTATTGGATTGAAAGGGACCTCCAAAGGGCATCTAGTCCAACACCCCTATAACAAGCAGGGCCATCTCTAACTAGAATAGATTGCCCAGAGCTCCATCCAGCCTGACCTTGAATGGCTCCAGGGATGGGGCCTCCATCACCTCTCTGGGCAGCCTCTTCCAGGGATCCTCCACCCTCAGTTCAAGAACTTTTTCCTCATGTTCAGCTTCAATCTGCTCTTTCTCAGCCTCAAACCATGACCTCTCAGCTTATTGTTCCCTGCCCTTGTGAACAGTCTACCCCTTAAGGGGGGGAAGCCTTCTTAGCGGCCCCTGTCAGGGGTTGGAAGGTTGCATAAGGTCCCCTGCAGAGTTTTCTCTTCAAGTTGAAGAGCCCAAACTCTCTCAGCCTGTCTTCATCAGAGAGGTGCTCCGGTCCTCTGATCTCCGTTCAGTGTATTCTGAGGCAAAGAAAGGTGTTTGGGAAGAGAAGGGCAGTTGTTGGGGGCAGATGGTGCCACAGAACCTCTGCCTCAGGCAGGCTCATTTTGGCAAGTGCATGTGTTAGTCTGTGTTCATTAAGCTGAAGATACGATCAGATGAGGTGGAAACCCTTTTCCCTTTTACTTTGACCCTTATTAATGTTAAAATATTAACGAGTACACAGGATATCAGTTAATCTGCTTGGTGTCTGTAGAAGAGCTCCACTAGCTCATGCTCAGTAGGGATCTGACACCCTCTTTCTGTGTTGTTTTAATCTGCTTCAGGTGTCTTTAAAGAAAAAAATAGATAGTAACAGATTGCAGATGATCTAATTTCTTGCCTAGTCTATCCGGTGTGTCACCCTTTCTGTGACAGAATCCAAGGGAAGCTGTGATTTGGAAGAATAAGCATTCAATGCACTGTCATGCTACACCAAAACCCCAAGTGGTTTGTCCCTCCCCTAAAACCTTAATATGAAATCCTACTCTGTAATTTGAAAGAGGATGAGATCAAAACACAAGTAACACATTCCTTGCAAAGGAGCAGGCTTTCCAGAATTGTTAAACATTGATATTGTTTCTACTAAATCTGTCAAATTCTGCTTGTGACTGGTGTGTCCTATCCATCTGGACTAGGACCATGAAGATGGTTGAGAATAGTGTTGGGGAGGCTGTGCCTCAGTGTGATGGGTCTTTCATTGCTAGTAAGAAATCAGCTGTGTCAAGGCTTATCCCTAGAAATGGGGATGAAACCTAAGAGGTTCAGGAGCTCATATTCACAAGACACTGGAGCAGACTGGTGTTACTGTGGCTGTGATGGTGTCGGTGTGTAAATGGTTCTACATCAGCTGATAAAATTGGACTATAAAGAGACTAGTTTCTTAAACTGAGAAGGATTTTGTATCTGAAGTCCTGCCTGTTTATTGCAGCTGCACCAGTTTTTCTACTAAAACACATCAGTTCCCTGTAGCAGAAGTGTTTGCTGTCATTCCTCTGCGACCTCTGACTGACACTAACTGCTGTCATATGCACACGCTAGACAATGTGCACATGGATTTCATCCAAAATGGTAGTCCTGGCATTTCAGTGCTGAGCTCAGTCTTGTTGGGGCTAGGGGCATGCTGTTACTTCTGGAGATATTTCTGATTTTACACACACAGCTGGGAATCCTCATCACTCATCAGCACCAATTGTGTTAATCCTCATTTTTGACTCTGCCCCAGTTCTGTTATTGTCATCCTGATTCTTTTGCCAACAGGGTGCTGGCTTTTCCTTCACTTTTTGGCCTGTGCTGTTCCATCCTGCCTTTGTGAACTGTTCATCAGTTTTTGAGGTTCACAGAAAAGAGAGTCACAGGGTACAGCAGGGTGAGCAGATTCAGACCACCACTGAATGCTTTCAATGCTTCCACTAAATAGGCTGGTTTGGGCTCTGGACTAATAGCAAAGCAAGGAAGGTAGTGTCACTGCACAAGCAAAGGCTTTCTACAGACAGTGCCCTATTCACCCAGTCATCCAAGAAACAGAGCAGGAGTACTTTAAGGTCGGGAATTAGCGAGCAAGTTCTCATTTAGTCCTCCAGGTAGCTGATAAAACTGGCACACACGTGGGAAAGCTTTTAGGGAGGTGTCAAGTGTGAGAATGCAGGCTGCTGGATAACATACTGCATTTGGGCTTTGGGATTAGAAGATGCCACTGCCAACTTTTTAATGCAGTAGCTAAAACTCTCAGGTTTAAAAGATTAATACCATTTATTTGCTTCATTTCCTCCTGCCCCCAAACCTGCATCCCCCAAAGCAAAAGTTTTCTAATCAGCATGTAGCTCCTGCTGAGCTGGCTGAGGGTATTTTTATTTTTTTTTATTTTACTTACACAATTTTTTCTATGCTGAAAAAGCCTGAGAAGGAAAAAAAATGGGTGATGAAAGCTGAAGCTCAGGTAAGGGGGCTCAGGAAATATTTTTGTAATTGATTTAACTCTTTCTCTCGAGTACCTATCAGATAATTTTCTGTGAGCATGCCTAGGGGAGCAGGGATTCTTTTCAGTAGCAAAGCCAATGCTCAGTTTATTGGCAGGGAATGGAGAGCAGTGTTTTCTTTATGGCTGTAGAGTACAACAAGAAATCAGGAAAAAAAAAGGGTTCTTGTTAGGCTGCAGGGCTTAAAGCAGCAGAAGAGGGGAAGAGGCTGCTCTGCATACCAGATGGCTGGATGAATGGATGGATGGATGGATGGGTGGATGGGTGGATGGATGGATGGATGGATGGCAGGAAGTTTCAGTTGGCAGGATCACACCAGAATCAGCTTTAATTCTGCCAGAGAACCATTTAACCCTGTAGTATCCATATTTTCTGCTTCTTCTGAAGGAGTTATAAAGGGGTGTTCCACGAAAGTTAACATATGTCTGCATGGGTCTGATGAGTTTCTCGCTTGTTTTCCAGCAGAAACAAAAATTTTTTTCTTCTCTGCGGTGTTTAAACAAGTCCTGTATTGAACTGATAATGGATTTTCATTTCTTTTCTACTTGTTTAGCTGGCTGACCTCTAGCACAGTGTCATGGCCCAAAGACAGGCAAAACCTAGATCAAGCAGGAAAGTTTAAGTGCTACTTCAAAATTACCTACGGTTGCCTGAATCTTTTCCTAGAAGTGAGCGACTTTACGAGCAACTCATCCTATATTTAATGGCACGTGGCAGGTTAAAATCCAAATTCCAAGTCCAGAAGAGCATACAAAGAGTTACAGCAGTATAGCCATAAGCAAGTGCAAATGAGATGAATGATGATTTGCAGTGTCACAGCTGTTTACATGTCTAGAGCCAGCTCAAACTACCCTACCAAAATAGGACAATATAATTAATTCCATTTCATTTAAAATTGACTTTCATAAAGAAAATAAATATCCTAAGATTACAGAGGCCTAGAAAAAAGAAGACTGTTCCAAGTGCACAGAGCAATTCTGCTGATGAGTAAGTAGAATCCAGGAGCTGCGGTGTGCTCTGGGCTTACTAGACCAAGCCCTTTGTAAATGGTGGCAGTGGCAAAACCCTCCTGTTATGGTTCCATCTATTTTTAGATTTATATCTTTAATATCAAACAGAGTAACCCACCACAACACTTGGGGAACAATAACCAACTTTAATATCCTCACAATACATTTCCTGTATAACTACATTGATCGGCACTCTCCAAGTACCTTGTCTAGAGAGAGGATCTTTTTTAGCTCATTTCTGTGATACCAGGAACCAGGCTAGCAATATCTAGCAAATCAAGGTGTGCCACATCAATGTGATGAACAAGTTCCATGTCCTGAGGGGTTAAAAAGGACTATTCTGTGGCCTCTATATTGTGTGTCTTAGACCAAACATGTAGAGGACAAGTGGGCTCTAGGTGGCTCTTTAATTTGAAAGCACGAAGTTCCTGTAAACCGGTGCATTTTTGTCACTGGAGGAAGTCCTGTGAAGTGGCAATTCTTTGATATGAACCTCACAACCAAATAATATTTGAACTGAAATTAATCATTAAATGATTAATACAATTAAATTATTTTACTCGTATATATATTGACAATATTTTAAAGGTTTATTAGGTGTGGAGTTTTCCTACTGTTTCCAGAGCAATTACAGAATCATTTTCTGCAGTAGTTTTCTCTTGGATATTTGCCTTGAGTTGCCTTTCTTTATGCAGTCTAGTCTCTCCTTCACAAATCCTTCCCCACCTTATCCCTTTGTTTTCTGCCTGCATTTTCTACATCCTTGCAGATGGCTGTGCTTCACGGGTAGGGATGTATCGTGACACGCACACGGAACCGTGCGTAGGAACTACAGGTTACTTTTTACTTATTTACTTTGAAAGATTCCCTTGGAGAATATGGCTCCCATCTGTTAAAAATGCTACCTGCCCTCCTTGATGGAGCCTTGAGGGAAGGGAGGGTAGCTTATCTCCCTAAAAACAAGATTATTTAGCTGAGGAATGCAAGAACTCAGATCTCTGGGCTACCTGTAGAGACAGATCAGGCTTGTGATGGCTACTGTTCCCACTTTTCACATTTGTCAGATCTGGGCCAGGCTTGTAGAGCAGATTCTCTCCAGCCCATGATAAATGTTTCTTTTGGAGGGAAAAGAAGAAGACTGAGAGTCCTGTTCCTTCCTTTCCATCTTTTCTAATTGCTTTCACACAGAAACGAAACTGCAGCCCCCTGAGCACCTTGAAGGATTAAATGCTGATCAAAGGCAGGTTTAACCATATCCCCAGGACAAGCTGCTTAGACACCAAGCAGCACAAGCTCTGGGTTAGCACAGCAACCAGAAAAGAAGAATAAATTATCAGTTATCATTTTGACATAAACAGAGCAGAAAGAAAAGGTACTGGGTGAGTTCAGGGGAGCAGAATGTGGGGGCTACAGATGGAAATGAAGTCAACATTTATCTCATAAATACAGCCAAGAGACATGCTCTGCTTCTGATCTGGGCTGATTACTGGCATCTGCTGCCACACATTGCCTTTTCCGTCCTCAGGTTTGGACTTTCCAGCATAATAGCATTAGTGGCATTAGATAGCAGTTTGTGTTATTAGTTATGACCTAGAGGAGGAGGAAATCTTTGAGGGATAAATTAACAGACCCCTCAGCTATTCTGGTTGGCACTCAGCCTTTTGGTTCTTTCCCTTTCTGTTCCAGCCCAGCTTTTTATAGGCTTGCAGGATGTTGAGTATCTTATTCATCTGTTTATTTTGCAATGATTTCCCCTAGTGCATTCTGCACTTGCAGTTTCTGGCTTGGACATAATCAGAGCACACGTTTCTGCTTCGGATTTCCTTGCATTGGCAAAATCCGGGGGAAAAAAAGAGGCACTAACTGTTCAAATTTCTAAGTGGGGTAGATACTGAAAAGAAGGATTATTTAGCTTTGTTGACAGATGAGATAGCCATGACTACTTAACTGTTAGTTCAAGGACTGTGAAGGATCAGACAGCAGATGATCAGCATCTAGTTCTAAGAGTCTACAATAATATGGGCCTAAAGGGACAGTCTGTAAACCGAGCAGATCTGTGGAAAGAAGCATCATTTTGCACTGCAAATGAACGCCACATCTTTATCCCATCTCTTGTCACAGAGTATCAGCACCCGGTTCCTCCATTTGCTCAAAAGATAACAAAGTGCTCTTGCAAGACCCTGGATTGTGTGCAGACTTCTTCATGGAGGAGGAGGAGGAAAGATGCAGTAACTCTTGCCTGTCTTTCTCTAAGCCCAGCTTCAAACGTTTGAGGGGCTTTGAGCATGTTGGCAGGCTAGTGCTGCTGTAGAGAGGAGAGCAAGGATGAGCAGAAGGGAGGTGCATATACAGGGTCTCTACTTTTTCCTTCTTAATCCTAGGTAGAATTAGAGTAAAAAATGCTCTTCACAGTCCCAGTTTACTCTGTACCTTATGGAGAGCAACTCAGAGGCACATTTGGTCTGTAATAGAGGGATAAACAAACCCTTTCAAATAATTTCTTCTAATTATTATCTATGTATTGCAGAGGTCAGTCAGGAGGACTCTCTTTCCATGTGCTGCCTGACTTCACTGTATGAGCCAAGCATGCTGCAAGCAATTTGCACTCAGTGGAGTTTAGAGGCAGAAGGCCATCAAATGCAATTCAGCATGAAAACCCAACATTCTTCTAAACAAACAGTGGTTTTAGCAGAGAAGCTCTCTTACTGACTGTTGTGGAACAGGCAAAGGGCTCTAGCTCTCTATTCAGATATTGAATCATAATGTGAGCAGCAGAAGCTGCAGAAGACATTCATGAAGATACATCTTTATTTGTGATAAATAATGGAAGGAATTCCTTATGAGTGAATAAACCTGCCAAAACGATACCACATGCTTACAGAGACTTCTCTTTTGCTTAAGTGTGCAGTACTGGGTAGGTTAGGAGACATCCTTTATCACAACATTAGCACTTCTTTACAAAGAGAAGCTAAATCAAAGTACTATCTCCCTTGTACTTTCTGAAGAACAACCATGTTTTGAGCCCCTAGATAGTTTTCTTTGAACAAAGAGTTTGGTACAGGAAGCTGCAAGTTATAGTGTGACTGGAGTGAAGAGTGATTTACTGGCCCATCAAAAGGCTTGGAAAACAACGGGGCAAGTTCAGGGACTGAGCAGAGGTTGGTTAGTTTTATTACTGAAGTTTATTTCAGTTCTGAATTATTTGATGTGTATCCAAGGTATTCACTCTGTCTGGCCACCAAGGGTCATCTAAACCTTAGAACCTGGGAAGAAAAGAAGGGGCTGAGTGGTGCATGCCTTGAGGAAGTCTAAAGAAACTTTGCGCTGTTGAACTGCCATTAGCAGATGATACAAACAGATTTGCTCAAGCTCAGCCCTTGAGTTGTGTCAGGATGACTGGTAATGCTAAAACATGAGGTCAAAGAACTTGTGGAAGGAAGGAGAGGAGTCTTCCAGATGGCTTTTGGCTTTAAGATGGTTTCCTCACCTCCAGTACTGGGGTCAGTTCTGGGCCCCTCACTACGAGAAGGAGAACAAGGTGCTGGAGCAGGTCCAGAGGAGCAGTGAGGCTGGGAAAGAGACCAGAGTGACTCTCTGGACTTGGTGAACGGACTACTTTTAGCTGGAAGAGGTTAAGTTTAGAATGGAAGTCAGGAGGAAATTCTTCACGATGCGGGTGGTGAGACACAGGAACAGGTTGCCCAGGGGGGTTGTGGATGCCCCCTCCCTGAAAGTGTTCAAGACCAGATTGGATGGGGACCTTGAACAACCTGGTCTAGTAGGGAGTGTCCCTGCTCATGGCGGGGGGGAGGGGGGTGGGGGTGTTAACTAGATGGTGTTTAAGGTCCCTTCCAACCAGAACCATTCTATGAATTTATGAATCTGATAAGGAGAGGCTCGCCGAGCTGGGAGCTGCCTGGAGAAGAGGAGACCCAGGGAGGATCTTCTCCCTCTCTATAACTCCCTGAAGGGAGATGGTAGTCAGCTGGGTGTCTTCTCCCAGGCAACTAGCACCAGAGGACAGGGCCTGAAGCTGCACCAGAGAAGGGTTAGGTTGGATGTTAGGAAGCCCTTCAGTATGGAAAGGGTGCTCAGACTCTGGAATAGACTGCCCAGGGCCGTGATGGAATTGCCATTCCTGGAGGTGTTTAAGAACAGCCTGGTTGTACCCTGGTCTGGCAGATGTGATGTTAGGTCATGAGCTGTATCAGCTCAGAGACCTTTTCCAGCCTCAATAATTCTGTGATTCTGTGATGTGGGAAGCAATCAGCCTTTCTTGAGCACATCCTCTGTAAGCTAAGCAAAGCTTTGCCATTGCCTCTGTAGAGCTTTTGTCCTGCTAGAGTTTTGTTCTTCTTTTGTGCTTCAGATGTGCCTCAAGAACTTTTCTGTTTATTCTCAACACTCATGATGAGATTATTTCTGTTTACAAGCAGAAAAGCAAGACTCAGTTTAGCTGAATTTTCTCTGCACGTATACTCTGTTTACCCATGGATCTTGATCTCCCAATCATCCAGAGCTTTGATCAGGGTAAGATCATGTGTCACCTCTCCACCCTGCCTTTTTTCCAGGTTTTCCATTCATGAAAACTATGGCATTAAGAGGGATGGCTAACATGTACCCAGTTCTTCACCTGGTTTGGATTTGGGACAGTGAGGGCACAAACATGAGTGTGGAATCATGGTAACACCTTGGGTCACTCCTCTTAGCACCTGCTTCTTTGTCTTGGGCTGGGGGAATAATGAGCCTGGCAAAAATGGGCTGTTCCATTTGCACTGGGTGGTGCAGTGGGCGTCTGATGTCAGACTTCACATTGATGATCTTTCTTCTAATACCTGGCGTGAGGTCACAGAGCTGATTTCTGCAGGAAGAAGAGGGGGCAGGCTTGTGCTGAAGAGCATCCATACACTAGTAACTTGAGCATCAGGAATCCTAGGGACGTTTAGAGAAAGATTTGGCTGGCTGCTTGCCTAGCACATTGGATTTCCATCAGGAGCTCGGCCTTGGGGGGTTTGTGGTGTCTATGTCTTACAACCCAGAGCAAATGTGATCTGAAAGGGCATTGATTACTCTTACAACATTTCAGAAGCATGTCAATATTTCGTCTTTTCTTCTCTCATGTATACCCTGGGTAGGTACTACCTGCCGCCACTGGCGGGCTGTAATGGTTTGTGCTGTGTGTAGATCCTGATGGAATACTTTGCATTGGAAGTTCTTGACTGTAGAGGCTGTATTCCACCCATCACAGTTATTTATACTGTGTTGTAAGAAATGATGCTCTGTAACACCCTAGAGTATTTCTTACTTTTTATTGAGGACAAGGCAAAACTCACCAAAGGGCCTTGAGGTGTTCCTGTGAAAGAAATTACATTAGAATAAGTAGTTGGGGTTTTTTAAATTAAGTTTTACATTTGTTTGGCCATATTGGGATTGGGATTTCCTGCCCTGACCTCTAGGAAATGTTGATGCAACACCTTCAAATCAATGGGGTAAAATGGAGTGAGGTGCTGTACTGGCTATTTTTCTATCTTTCTTGAGCCTGAGAGTGAACTTGGCATTGATTCATGTTTGGTTTGGCCCTCTGTCACTGTAGCCTATGATATGCAGGTGGATTCAGTTAATTCAGGCCGAACATCAATAGAAGTCAGAGGAATTTATGTGGTGTCAGGGACTTGGTGCCACAAAGGACCATTACAAATGGTTTATGTGATGTTGGTTGTTTGACACACTGCTTTATGGTTAGTGCCCAAGTTCTGTGTCCACAGTCCAAACAAAAGACTGAAGGTAACTCAGTAAGACCTAGTACAGTGAAGACTAACCTACATTAGGCCAGAGAAGGAAGAAGGTGCATTCACAGGTTATTCAGTGTGATTATGATGTGCAGGAGTCCTCTTGACACGGAGAAGTCAACAGGTTTGCACCTGTCCTGTGCAGTGGGCTCCCAGGTACCCCAGAAGAGGTATCTAGGAGAGGACTGCAGCTCTTTGAAGTTTTTCCACTCTTGGTTCTTATATGTCTTTCTTTCTCAGTCATTCTTTCTTCATGTTTATCAGTCCTCTTCATGGTTGTACTTATGTTCTGTATACAACTGATGTCTTCTGGCAGGCATGGAGCCCAATTCAAGCCTAGTATAAACAGATGCTGCTCTTCAGTCTTGAATGTGTTCCAAATTGGGGCAGAGTACCTGCCAGGCACCCTCTGTGCTGCTCTTCATTGTTGCAGTGAGGTAGGCAAAGTTTGCAGGGCTGTGCTGAGACTGGGAGCATCCATCCCCTGACAAGCAAGCAGCAGTGAGCCCTGCTGCTGGCATGGGGAGCTGTGCAGGGTAGATAAAAAGGGTCCTCTCTCCTCTTTGCTCATCCTCTTTGCAGATGCTGCCCATCATTGACAGGTTCTGCCAGAGTGGCAACATCATCACTGTTTGCTCAGTAGTTGAGCTGCTGGAATATTTCCTGTGTAATGTAATGCTCAGGTGGGATAATGCGTTGGGTGGGCATGAGGTAGTCTGGGCTGCTGGCTCCCCACATATCTAGGTAAACCAGAGGGTTACCTAGATAACTGAGAAAGTTGATTGCTGCCTAATCCCATTACCTTCAGGTGGGGAATCTGCTTCTCTTGAGCCTGAGTGGCAGGAAGATCCAAGGAACCTTGATAATTATGACATTAAAAACATTTCACCCAGGAAATCGGAGAGCAACTGGAGAAGCATTTAAGAGCTGTTTGGAAAGAAATTGAAATGACCCTGGGAGAAAACTGGAATGCTATATTTCTGAAGCCAAGACAGCATAGGAGAGCTGAGATTATCCTCACAGAACATAATCTTCTTAGGCTTTGTTCATAGGCAGTGCTGGGCTGTTTAAACAGAACAAGGAGGTGGGGAGAATCCAAACCCACATGTCTCTTATTTAGATGCAGACTCATTTCACACCCTGCGCTCTTCACCCTCCCACTTGGGATTCTATTGGCTGACTCAGAATAAATGGCTGTAAATTCAGAAACACACATTTCCCTCTCTGGAACTGCCATTGTGCTCACTGCATTATTTCCTGTAGGCCTCTGCCTCTTGGAAAATGGAAATGAGCTCCCACACAGCTGCAAATTCCTCAGCAGCCACTGCCTTGTTTTATGGGTACAGTGCATTGCTGTGACAGCTCAAAAAGAACAAGGAAAGGACCAAGTGCCTTTTCTTTATTCACCTTCAAGGGCTTGGAGGAAATGCCAGCTTTGCTGTCAAACCTTTGTCAGCTTCCCCAGGCACACTGTTCCGTGGCACACAACACTGTGTGTGGATGTGGGATGAGGCCACAGAATCTTCTGCTCCCATGAAAGAAAGATATTTTCTTCAGCAGGAATATGATGAGTTTATTGTCAAAAAAAGCCCCAAAGATGAAAGATTGTCAGTTTAGGGGTTTTCTCCATGAAAAATCAATTTCCTATCAGGATAACACAAGCTGTTCAGACCTGTTGCTTCTCCTTCCATGGTGCCCAGATGTATTTCTCTCTATTAGCAAGTCCTTGTCACATACCCTCTATGCACACCCTGAGACAGCAATGGTAGTCTTGGTGTTTGCTGTTTCAGATGGAGGGAGGCACCCAGTCCCATGGGTGCATTATTTGATGTGGACATGGGTCATTCCTGCTTTCCTCCTGTCATACATGGCTACTCCCTTCTCCCAGTACCTGCCTTGCTCTAGTCTCTCCTCTTCACAGTGCCACTGCTACCTGCATTGCAGCACCCTGTGAAAGACTCTCAGTGTACAGCTGTGTCTGAAGCAGCTCTTTGGAGATGAAGGCATATGGAAATGTGTAGAAAAGCAGTGTTTTGTGAGTCCTCTTATCAGTCCACCAGGCATTGAATGACCCAAATAAATGTCACTGGTAGTCTGACTGGTACTACGAATTGAGGGCAGCTGAGTAAGAAGCAGTTTAAGGTGGCTGTTTGGAAAGGTTCACTTATAAAACAAAGGATGTTAGAGCATCCTTATGAGGTACTTCAGGAAGTGGTGTGTAGTGTATCCATCCTTCCCACCTGAGAAACATTAATGTTGTGGATTAGAGACCCCGACAATATTTAACCAAGAGCTTTTAGCTAAAGCATCAGACACAGAGGCAGGGTTTAACAAACACACTGATGGATCTGCAGGCAGTGAAACAGCTAACTCTATTTGGGGAAGAAAGGCCACAAGGCATTTTAATTCACTCACCCACATCAGAGAAAGCCCTGCACAAGACACAATCAGGTGAAGTTTGGTCACACTGCTCCTGCACTGAACTGAGATAAAATGTCTAGAACATCCACTGTAGACAGTGCCTGCTTCTCCCTGAAATCGCAGCAGTTGTCTGACTCCTGGAATCTCAGTGTCTGTGGACATTTAAGAGTCAGTCTAAATCTTCACAGATTGCTAAAGTTCTGAAATTCTGGCAACCTCTCTGAGTGAACAAGGATGAATTACTAGACCTTGACAGTTCCTCCCACCATAAATTTTCTTCAAAAGCAGTGAGAATTATTTTCTCGGTGGCAGCAGTGCAACTCTGCATAGACAAGACAGAGAGGATGGAAGGGGGTATAAACTTTACAACTTTTGATACCCAAACTTTTCTGCAGAGAGCACAGAAATTAAACTGACAGATCCTGCTCAGCTTTCAAACCATAACACAATGATTTTTGCAAAAGAGTTTGGGGTCATGACAGTTGCTCAGGTGAAAATGAGCTCTCAAGATAACATTGTGGCCAAAGAACTAAATCACTCCCTGGGTATGCAAACTGGAAAATATTGAGTAAGAATAATTGTTAAAAGGATTGAACAATTTGGCTTTTAGTGAGAGATGAAAGGTATCCCCCTGAAAAAAAGAACTGGAGGGATGACAGGCACGATCTGCAGTTATCTACAGTGGTATCAACATTGATATGATCACACAGAGCTTTTACATTGTTAAACGTGAAATGAGATGTGATTGTGTGGCTGGAAGTTGTGTGGCTGGATGAAGTAATAATAGAACAGGTTTTTTACACTGTGGGAAAGTCATCATCACTGGCAATTGTCAGTCAAAAATCCCTTCTCCCACCCTCCTGGTAGAATTGAGGCCAAAAAAATAGTAATTCTCTAGTTCAGATACAGCTATTGGACCTGAAGTAGGAATGAAGACAAGGAAGTTGGCTTGAGTTAGTCTGAGTTCAGAGTGGATTTCTTCATGGCTGTGACAAAAACAGTAAATGATGCACATCCATCTTATGCAGAGCCTTCACTGTTGGAAGCCCAACATTTACAGAATCACAGAATTTTTGAGGCTGGAAAATTCCTCTGAGCTCATCCAGCCCAGCCCATGACTTGACACCCCCACTCAGTCACTAAGAGCCACAGCCAGGGATAGGGACTCCACTACGGCCCTGGGCAGTCAAGTCCAGGGTCTGAGCACCCTTTGCATGAAGAAGGGCTTCCTAACATCCAAGCTAACCCTCCCCTGGCAGCTTCAGGCCCTGCCCTCTTGTCCTGTTGCTAGTTGCCTGGGACAAGAGCCCAACCCCTTCTGACTACTGCCTCTCTTCAGGGAGTTGTAGAGAGGAAGAATGTTCCCCTGAGTCTCCTCTTCTCTAGGTTAAACATGAAAGCATGAAGCAGTCTGCTTCTCCCTGTTTCTTTCTTTGCATCAGCTGAACCTCACTGGTCTCCTCTTGCTGCTTGCAGAGCTGCAGTGCAGGTGACTCAGAGAATCAGCCTTTTCATTTTAACGGGGAGTGAGCATGTTTCTCAAATCATTTGAGCTCAGAATTTATCCTGCAAAAGCTTGTTTGCTGGACTTTTCTTTCTCCTGCTCTCGTCAGAGCAAAAACACATAATCCCTTTATGAGAAAAAGTTAGAAGATTTCATGTGAAGACACTGTGCTGTTGCAGTGAATCCCCTCTCCTTGCCCCCTGCATATGAGTAATGTTTTTCTTTCTGATAAAGGATGTGTGTTTCTTAGCAGGTGATTCCTTGAAGCTGTAATTTATGGCCCTTCTTCCTCCTCTTCACCAACCCACCTATCATGCTCCATCTCCTGTTCCATGCCACTGAGTACTGATCATAAACCATTGCCCTAATTACTCAGAACATGAAGCTGAACGGTTAGTTAGCAGCACTATTGCAATTATGACAGATTTCCAGATCTAATAGCAATTTATCTTTTGCTGCTTTTTATATGTCACTGGTTGAGATGATGAATTAGACATAGTACTACACCACCTGCTCACATCCTCTCAGCAGTGGTGGTGCCCCCATTACAACACTGCCATAGACACGTGATTGTAGCTAACTGGGAGCAGCTGCAGGTGGTTGGGAATGTTTGAACTGTGCTCCTCTGTGGACATAGCATTTGTGGTTTGAGTTTTCTCATCCTTCAACCACATGATGAGGGCCAGCACTGGAAAAAGAGGTATATTTAATTACTTTTCCTTCTCTTCACTTTTGCTTCTTAAAATAATGTACAAGGAAGGAAAGAGACAGCAGCTTTGAACTGATTATGTATCTTTGAATCTTTGAACTAATTGGTGGATGAAATGGTCTTAAAATCCTTTAAAAGCTTGATAGAGAATTATGATGTGTAGTCTTTTTTTTTTGTAAGGAATGTATGTTAGGGGTATGAATATTGGTGTGAAGGACAGAGTTAGTCTGAGTGTGATAATGAAATTCTTGGATATTCCCTTGTAATTAAGAGTTTTAATTGTCTAGTCTTTTCCTCTCTGAAGAACTCTCCTTTCCATGGTCCTTTATCAGTTTTAGAAGATAATATTCAAGCTGTGCTTTGTGAATATCCTTATAATTGGTAATAAAGCCCTGTACATTTCTTCATCATTCCTTTGATTTCAGGTCAAGGGAAACTAGCCATTTAGCAAGAACCTTTAGAGGGATTTTAATATGAACATGTTACTTTGGCTTTGTGGAGTTGGTTGGTATGCCTGGATAAATGTGCTGAATTGTTCTTTTAAGTTAATTGCTTGAATATAGGTAAAATGCTAATTTGGTAGCTTGTCCCCCAGCTTACTCTCTTTATTTACAGCATACATATACAGTAAAGGGGAGTTTAAACTCCCCACATACATTTATGCTGAGTTGAAAGCTTCACCAGTATGGCCAGAAAGGGAATCTTTGTTATGTAGTCATTATATTATAATAACGTAGTTTTACTTCCCCCTTAAATATTGCTTCTGTGTCTTCTCCTGAAACCTACACACAGAACACACTGGTAGAAGATGGAGCAGACAGCACAGGTTGTTCATCTTCAAAAACTCATTAAAAAATATACTAAACCCAGTAACTTTAGTAAAAGTAATGGTTTTCACAATGTAGTCATTCCTTGCATTTGCTGCTGAAGTATCTCCAAAAGACTGTATTTCTCCCTTTTAGGGTGCTGATGGGATAGTGGTATATGTATTGGGGTTGTTGCATTGATCCTGTCCCTGAAATTCAGATCTATGTCCTTGAAACTCATGTCAGAAGGTCCTGAACTATCAGCAGAGGTAATTCACTTTTATTTGCTCCTGTCCTGGATCACCAGATACCAGCAGCCTGGCAGTGAAATGCTATATGGCTGCTTCTTGTCCCCTGTTGGCTAGTTTTGAACCTAATCTTAGGTGAAATAAGTTTTTGCATTATCATCTCAGTCCGAGCAGCTTTCTAAAGTCTGAATGACAGTTGGAGACAGAGGAGCATGACTTGCTGTGCAAAATAAAAACATGTCAGGGAAAGAAACAGACTAAGGGTGTGGATGGGCTGTTGTGGAGAAAAGATATTGTCAGTGTTTCCAAGGAGGGAAGCATTTTTCAAGGCAAAGCTAGAACATGGATGAAATGTACCACAGAGTTGTCTGCCATGAGGTTGTAGGAGACTGTAAGTGTAGTTAGATGTATTTTAAGACCAAATCCTACCATGCTTTTGAAAGCAGTAACGCAGTTGCAGCCAATAGCTAGAAAAGATCCGGGAATCTCCTGACCACATTTGAAACAGCTGAAGGAAATGAAGTAATTACACTCAAGGGTAGTGAAATTGCTCTTCATTCTTCTACAAATAGGTAACCTCTATAGAATGTAAATAAATAAACAAGGTACATTCACATACCAAATCTTCTCCTAAGTTAACAAGCAGGAAGCAGGGGTATGATTGCTCTCACATGTGATAACAGAAGATTCTTTGCTGCTGATACTGATGACCAGATCTCTGGGTGCTTGTGTGTTTCATGCACTCTTGCATAACAACCTAAGCTAGTTCAGCGAGCTGATCTATTTTCAGCCCTCTAGCACATGACTACTTTAGACCATCTTCCCTCTTGTCCCAAATTTCTGTTGCTGCCTCCCACAGTCCTTCTGAGTCTGCTGCTTTGTGGCTAATGCCAGTTTGCATATCCTTGAAGAAAACACCCTTGAGGAACATCCTGCCATCATGAATGTGTCCCAGACTTTTTCCAAGCTACACTCAAAATAATCTTGTGTTCCCTTTTACAACATTGCCCCATTTTGCTGATTTAACTTGACTCAGCTTACATTTCCTTAAGTTCTAATCATCTTCTTTGCAGAGTGTGGCATATACCTGGCTCAAACTTGGCCAGTTCTGTCCAAATTTGGACTGTCATGTCCTGAAAGCAAGCCAACCTAACATTTGGCTGGCTTAGCAAAAAGAGGCAGCATGTAGAGGAAGCTAAACATCCTTAGGGCATGATGTAGTTTATTTGGATCCCAAGAATAGACAGGGACATTTCAAGTAGGGAAGCTGGGTACATAATACCCTAATAATTGCCTGAAAGCACAGAGGAACATTTAGCCCTTTAGCCCTTCCTCATTTACTGCGTGATTTTCTGAGAATGACTGGAGGGATGGCTGGTGTGTGGTACTGTGGTGTTCCCAGTCTGTAAAGCAGGCTGCTCTCAGACAGGAATGCTAACCCTGAGCAGAAGCCTGTCCTATTTTGTGCAAAGGAATCAGCCATATGTGCACCATGTGCAATAGGGTATCCTTCTGCTGTGGTTTTGAACCCAGGACCAAAAAAAACAACCAACAATAAATGGAGAGAAAAACAAAAAATCCCAAAAAACAGGGCTCACTCAGCCATTCTGGTTAATAGGCAAAAGACAGAGTTGGCTTGAGGAGCAAGCATAGAAGAATCTAAGGATATAAAGGATTTAAAGGTAATCAATAGTAGTCAGCATGGATTTACCAAGGGGAAATCATGTTTGACTAATTTAATACCCTTCTACAATGTTGTAACTAAATGGGTAGACAATGGAAGACCAGTTGATGTGGTCTACCTTGATCTTAGGAAGGCTTTTGATACAGTCCCCATTAACATCCTCATAAATAAGCTTAGGAATTGTGGAATCAATGATCAGATGGTGAATTGGGTTAAGAATTGGTTGTACAATGGAGCCCGGAGAGTGGTAATTAATGGTGCAGAGTCTAACTGGAGGCATTTACCCAGTGGTGTCCCCCAGAGATCAGTCCTGAGTCCAGTGCTGTTCAGTATCTCCATTAATGATATTGATGATGGAATGAAGTATCTACTTAGCAAGTTTGCTGATGATACCAAACTGGGTGAACTGGTGGTCATTCAGCTATTCAAGAAGATTTGGAGAGCCTGGAAAGATGGGCTAAGAGGAATTTTATGAGTTTCAGAAAAAACAAATGTAGAGTCCTTCACTTGGGAAGGAATAATGGGAGGCACCAATACAGGTTGGGTAGTGACCAGTAGAGAGTACCCCTGGGGAGAGAGATCTTGGAGTTCTTGTGGATAACAAAATGGATCAGCAATGTGCTCCTGTGGTCAAGGCGGCCAATAGGGTGTTGGGATGGATCAAGAAGAGTGCGGCTAGCAAATCAAGGGAGGTTCTTCTACCCCTTTATTCTGCTTTAGTGAGGGATAGAGAATTAATTGAGAGAATTCAATGCAGAGCTATGAGGATATTTTGGAGTCTGCAACTGCCCTATGAAGAGAGATTTATAAAATTGTAACTTTTAGGCTTGGACAAAAGGAAGCTACAAGGCCATTTCATTACTGTTTATAAATGCATGAGGGCTGAGTGTCAAGAAGAAAGAAATACTCCCTTTTCAATTGCATCAGACAGGACAAAGGGTAATGGATGCAAGCTTGAACACAGGAAATTTCACCTCAATGTGAGGAAAAACTCCTTTACAGCCAGGGTTATTAAACACTGGAATGGGTTGCCCAGGGAAGTTGTGGATTCCCTGCTCTGGAGATGCTTCAGACCCATCTGGATGAGGTTTTGTATAGTTAACTGATTTAGGCTTTTAGACGGTTATGCTTTTCAATAATCTGTTTCCTGCTCAAACAGGAGGGTTGGACTTGATGGCCTTTGAAGGCACCTTCCAACCCTAATAAACTGTGTAAACAAATAAAATCATATTGAATTTAAACACAGACATAAAACATCACCAAAATACAGAAAAAGATACAAGCAGTTCTTACCTGCACCTTCCTGGGTTCTGCTCTCTTATCTCCTTTCCCTTGGCAGAAAAACCCTGGCAGTCTTTTTCTCTGTAGTAACATTAGGTCACCCACCCAAGAGACCTCCATGAACTTTTCTGACTAGTGCAGGGTTTCTTCACTGGGCTATGGGTCATCCCAGTGCTGAAGCACTCTAGCAGTGGTCTTTTCCTCAGAGTCACAGGTTCTGTAAATGTCAGTGCCCTGCTCAGGTGTGTCATCAGGTGAGAATCTTCCTCTGTACACACAAGTCCTAGAATCACAGGATGTACTGGGTTGAAAGGGACCTCTAAAGGCCATCTAGTCCAATCCCCCTACAGCAAGAAATTGGGCTTTAAGAATAAGGCTGTTTGCTGACTCTCTCTGTAGCAGCCTTTCTTGCTGATGGCATAGTATGTTTTTGTAGGATTTTAGTTCTGTCCTGCCTTTCTGATCATCTCGTAGCATATGAGTGTTTTCTGCCTACATTGCCCTATCTCTGCCCTGCATAGGAAATCTGGAGGATTCTTATTTTGTTCTTTTCCCTGTGAGAATATAGCAGACAACTTAGTTCTGTGCTCCCAAACCCACTGATGTTATTCATCCCTTCTCAGAGCTGGTTCATCCCTTTTGACTCTAGTTGGAGTTTGAAATCCAGAGCAGGATTTAACTTGTGCCTGACCTTGTCTTTGATTGCAATGTGTGTTTGCATGGTCTCTCCTGGGCCCAGCTCATCCTTCTGGCTACAGCCTTGCAGAGGGGAGGAACTCTTCCCAGAGCCCAGTAGTTCATTACAATACCCACGTAAGCAGGATGTGTGTGGAGAGACTCTTACTTGCATCCTGTCAGCTGCAAGGAAAGCACCAGGTTTAGAGCCAGGCATGTCTGTGCAGTAGTGCACATGGAAGCTGGAAGGAGTGGAGGTGAAGAAAAAACAGAGGGGCCTTTCAGCTTCAGCTCCATAGTCACAGGAGCACGATCCTCTTGTCACTGCCTGGGAAGGGAGGGGAGGATTGTTATCCCTTTTACCAGCAGTGCAGAGACAACATGACAACGAAACAGGAACACTGCAAACAAAGTCCTGATCCCCAGTTCTTGTCTTCTGGTGTTGTACTAATTAGTCAGCTCATTCTTTGGGAACTGGCAACAGAAACCAGAAACACTGACTCAGCCAAGCATCTTGATTCCTTATTCTCATTAGTCTTCTTCCAGCTTTATCGTTGAAGCATGTAAGAGACAACATTATTCCATACTGTGTGCAGTGCTTGGATAGAAATGGCATTGGAACATTCAGGGAGGATTCTTTTTCTTTTTCCTTCCCCTTCCCCTTCCCCTTCCCCTTCCCCTAAAACCCATAGATGAATTATAAAGCTAAAATATTCATGTGCCTTTATCATTGATAGATGATATTAGTTTAATCAGTCATTATCAGTTTAATTGCCAACAGGACAGGAAGAAAAGCAGCTCCAGATTCATGCAAGGGGTGCTTAGGTGAGAGAAAAGGGTGTCCTGCTCCCGGAGTGCAACTCTCTGGGACAGCAGCTAGGAGTCTGCTGTGTAGTGGAGCTGGAGTGGGCTAAGGTTACCTTCACACCTATACTTTCATGACTGCTGGCTTTTCGTGGGAAGTGGCTTATTCATTTATTCAGCAAATGAGGCAGAGGAAGAATGGAGGGATATGTGGCACAGAAGTGATTTCATAAACCCCAGGTTGAATTCATAGTGCTTATGAGCTGGGAATAAGAAGATCTGGTTTGATTCTTTTCT
Organism: Upupa epops; assembly: GCA_013397515.1. NCBI lineage: Eukaryota > Metazoa > Chordata > Aves > Bucerotiformes > Upupidae > Upupa > Upupa epops. Next base: position 31,094 of record VZRI01004769.1, read on the forward strand.
TGCTATGGCTGTGAATCTGGAAGTAGTGGTACAGCAGCCGAGGAATGTGCATCATGCTGAAACTGGCATAAAAGCCAGAGGGGTTGGGCTACTTTGTCAAATAATTGCTTAGTTTCTGCTAACACTGAGGGATGTGAGCAAGGACTTAGCAGACTCCTCAAGGAGAAGGAACTGCTGTAATTTTTTTCCCTTTGAGGGAGTGGAGATAGCAGTTTGTCTCAATTACATAAGATCATGGGATTGTTCTCCATATGTCTTTGTATAAGGTTTTTATGTTGGATGAATTCTTTGTGTGGGGTGAATTACATGTGTCTTGTCGCTTTTCCCCACATTGAGTTTGTTTTCGTTTTGCCTGCAGAGTTTCTGAATGCTCTTTATTTTGGGTTGGTGGGGATTTTTTGTGCCATTAGCACATGAGCAATTAATTGATTGATTTTGTCTTGGGAATGCTAGAACAACAAGAAAATATTGTCATTCTAGTGTACAGGATCAGACCTTGACAGACCAAGGTCTACCAAGAAAAAAGAACTGGGAAGCTTTCCTCTGTGTTCCTCTACTGTCATAGGGATTATTGAAGCTGTGACAGAGTAGAAAAGATATGAAGTTTGAAGGTGAGGAAGGGAATGTGCCTCCCCATTCACTTCACACATGCAGCAGCCTCTGGCTCCTATTTATATATTTATCCACAAACTGAAGAGATTTAAAAACTGAAAACCTGAAACAAGATTTATGTGCCATCACACTAGTACTAATCTATGCTTGAGTGCCTTTGATTATCTTCAGTAGAAGCTACAGTTCCCGTGAAAATCAGTTTTACCTAACTCCTTAGTGTAGCTATATGTTTTTAAGTACTGTGGGTTTACATTTAGAAAGGGAGACTTAAGATGTAGTTGTAGGCAAGGTTAGGATTATTCAGTCATTGGTGTTTTTACTTCAGTAGATGTTTTCACAGTTCAAGCATGGAGGAGTTCAGACTTCAGCCCTGCATAGACACCATGCTAGAAGGTGTCTGTTCAGATAATTCATTGCACTGTAGAACTCTGGTCTCACTTTGATGCGGTGGTATTGCCATGTGCTGTGAACTCATTTGTTAAGAACTGGAGGCTCATCATCCACACGTGATGGACATACCCTAAATAATAGAAAATTATTGATCAGTGTAAAGGAGATAGGACTTGCCTGTGAAGGGAACTGTCTGGCTTGCCAGACTGGTAACTGTCAATAACATTTTTCTTTCTTGTATTTCAAATCTTACTTAGGTTAGATTCAAACAAAATGTGTCACCATTTGGCAGTCATTCACTGGCTTTCAGATACAAACATTGGATATTGCTGATAAAAGCCTTATACTTGCTGCTTTTATGTGACAAATGGACGCCAGATACAGCCTGGAACTAATTTTTCAGCACTTAAGGGCAATTTACAATCCTTGTTGCATTTGATGTGAACGCTGGTTTCTACAAAAACTGTTTCCAGCATAAGAAGTAGGTCAAATTAATACTGCTGAAATTATGTTGGATTGATTCAAAAGCCATTTGTTAATGTACAGAAGCCCTGGGAAAAAAAAGAAGACATCTTGCTTTCTGAAAAAGAATTCCACCCATCTAAGTAAATTCAAATCAATACAGGAGATACCTCTGCCAAATATTACAGAGCTGAAAGGGGACACTTGGGAGGACCTAAGTGAAAGTCTTACAGGAACACTGTGAAAACATGATCTCTAACATTCCAATACCCTTTTTATTATGACCATTAAGAACTGTCCTCTGTTTCACCTGAAAAAGAACGTGTGAATACCTAGCATTTAGATGGCATTTTGCTGAGTTCGAAAGTACTGTGTGAAGTCTGAACCGTTGTTGTCACTCTGTAAAGTGGTAAACTGAGGCACAAAATATACAGAAATTTTTCAGAGTACTGGAATGTCACAGAAAATGACAGTGAGCTCCCTCAGGTTGCTGTTCAGTGGGTTACACCAGGTCCCTGATCACATATACACTGCTTGGCCCATGGTTTTCATTCCATAGCAATTTACCTGTTAGAGTTTGTTGGGGTGTTTTTGGAGGGGAGGAAGATTTAAATGAACTTGAAAATTTCATTTGAAAATGAAATCTTGATGTTTCCATTGTCTAATTGTTAATGAATATTAAAGGAATTGTAATCAGACCTTGTATATTTTTCCTAAGAAGTAAGCAGAGCCCCTTAGTTTTGTTTTTTTTTTCAAATGCATCCAATTCAGTACTTGAATTAAAGTTTTTGCTGCTGCTATCCTGGGTTTGACCTAAAATACAAAAATAAATAGTATAAAGGGTTTGTTTCCTGTCTTAAACAAACAATTTGGATTAAAAAAATCAATCTCTCTGCTGGAAGAAAGCTATTTTGGTGGTGTGAACTGACTTCAGCAGAGCAGTACAGATTTACCTTGGCTGAAAACCTGCCTCAAAATCAAATTAATTCCCACAGCAGCAGAAATGTCTTAAGACATCCAAAAGGAAAAGTCCCCAAACGTACAAGTTAATACGTTATCAAACACCTGGCAGCATCTATTTAATAAAGATTGAACTTCATCCTGTTCTGGAGAGGAGCTGGTTAAAGTGCAGAGTGAAGAGATCATTTGGTGTCATTTGCTGTGGGTTCTTCAGCAATTATCTGGAATGTGGTTTGGATGGCATAGCCATACCCTCCCTCCAGCAGCACTTGAGTAATCTACTTATTGAATCTCAAGTGCCACTAGAGAGAAAAGAGACTCAGGCTGGTGTGAGACCTTGGCTGACAAACCACCTTGGTTGCGAAGTATCTTATGCATTGTAGCAGGACTGCAAAAAGCAGGAGGGGGTTCTGAGAACAAAATGCTCTTGCATTAAATTTGCTCAGAAACAACATCTGAGGGATGAATGAGTAAATGATCCCAGAGAGAGGAAGAAATTCCAGTTCTCTTGACTGTTTCCCATTTCAAATGAAGAATCAGGTTTATAAACTGTTTTGGAGAACATTTGGTGTGGTTGTGCCATTCAATTGCTTTGAATTTTTGCATCAGTGTAGACTAGACCAGAAGTGAAAATGTCAGAGCTTAGGTAGGAATATTTTTACTGTTTTTTTTTTCAGTTTGCTCAAAAGAAAAGATAGATCCAATTAAAATGTTTGAACAAACTCAAATTCTAAGGTATTTGTTCCTGAACAGAGACCTAAACTCTTTCTGATTAACTTTCTCTTTGCTTGGTATTAAAAGGGATCAGGAATGTGCATGAACATGCTGCTTCGAGATTTAAACTACAGTTTTGTGAACCAAAAGGTTCTGAACAAACATGAAAAGGTGATGGAAATGTCATGCTATATCCCAGGGTGTATCAGCAGACCTGTCATCCTTCCAGCAGAAACAGGGACGCATTAGTTCTATTGTATATGATACTAGGGTGGAGTCTTACAGAAAACGTTTCTGGCTTTCTGTTTCTGGAATCTGTTCAATCAAGATTCATTTCTTTTGGAAGAGCTACAGAGAAGAACTTCTAGGCTGTTAAGTCCTTCACTGAAAATGATTGTAAAACTGTTTGATTTATTTAGTCTATCAGAGAGAAGGCTATGGTTATTCCCTGTAAGTCCATCAATCAGTCAGCACCAAGGAGGAAAGGGCTCTCTGAACTCAGAAAGCCAAATTTTACCTAAAAAGAAAAGAGCATAAATTTGTGATTGATAACTGGAATTTTGGGATGAGAGAAAGACTCCTAACCCCTACAGCAGTTTGGGTTTTGGGGCAGTTTCCAAAGAGTGTGGGTCAGTAAAAAACCTGTTTCTAAGATCGAGCTTGGAATTAATTTTTTTAAGCAGAGCTGGTGTGGACAGAACAGAAAGATAAAGACACCATCACTCTGCCTGCATTTGAAGTTGTGCAGACATGAGTAAGATCACGTCCCGAAGTTACAGAGCTGTGATAGTCTGGCACTGTGGTCCAGATCAAGAGACCTGTTAAGTGGGAGGACGTGTTAGCCTGGGCACCACACTGTGGGTCCGTAACTAGCTCATTCTCAGCCAGTCCAGTACTCCCAAAATGTGCCAAGCCAGGAGAAGAGGATTTAACTTCCTCTTCCACAAATGGTAGCAAAGAACACTAATTGCTACGCTTATCAGGATACAACTGTTTCAAATGTGTGATTTGAATTTCAAAGAGATGCAACCACACAGCCTTCTTCTTAAAGCTACATAGCAGGTTGTTTCTCACTTTGTCTTTCCAGTGGTCTGAATTGTAATTCAGAACTTCACAGCCTATTACAAGAGACACTAGGGTATGAAAGGGCAAGTGTAGAGTATGGCTTCTGGGCTATCAGAACCCCAGGTGCCAATATAGGCTGGGGACTGACCTGTTGGAGAGCAGTGGAGGAGAAAGAGACCTGGGAGGTCTGGTGAATAGCAGGATGACCATAAGCCAGCAGTGTGCCCTTGTGGCCGACAAGGCCAATGGCATCCTGGGGTGGATTAGAAAGGGGGGTGTTTAGTATATTGAGAGTTTCTCTTCTCCTTCTAGTCTGCCCTGGTGAGACCATGCCTGGAATATTGTGTCCAGTTCTGGCTCCTCAGTTCAATAAAAACACAGAACTGCTTGAGAGATTCCAGCGCAGAGCCACAAACATGATGAAGGGATTGGAGCATCTCCCTGATGAGGAAAAGCTGAAGGAGCTGGATCTCTTTAGTTTGGAAAAAAATGAGACTGAGGGGTGACTTCATTAATGTTGACCGGTATGGAAAGGCAGGTGTCAGGAGGAAGGAGCCAGGCTCTACTCAGGACAAGGGGCAAGGGGTGTCAGCTGGAACACAGGAGGTTCCACATAAAGATGAGAAGAAACTTCTTCACAGTGAGGGTGACAGAGCACTGGAACAGGCTGCCCAGGCAGGTTGTGGAGTCTCTTTCTCTGGAGATGTTTAAAACCCGCCTGGACTTGTTCCTGTGCAACTGGATCTAGGGGATCCTGCTCTGGCATGGGGATTGGACTGGATGATCTTTTGAGGTCTCTTCTGATCTCTAACATTTTGTGATTCTGTGTGAAAGGGCCTGGGGGTTGGCTGGTGGTATGGGATTTGGGTTTCAAACTCAGGTTTGGAGTTTTCCCCACTTTTCACAACCCTAATAGCCTGACTATCAACACACACTGCCTATTTAGAGAGCAGTGTGGAGAGGACAGATTTCTTGGGGAAGATTTAAAGAGGTATTAGTTAGTGGAAGTAGGTTTAATTATTGTTTAATAATACTTTTACAATATGTTTGAAAAGGTTTGTCAATAACCTCAAAAGTTCTATAAACTCCAGTGTTGATGGGGCATTGGTAGTCTGTTTCTCTTCCTTCTTCCCACATGACACACTAGTAATTTCTTCTGTCTTTGCTGACATACTGTCAGCTCCCCTGTCCTCTGATCTACAGGAGATTCACAACTACTGCTGTGGGGACAAGATCCATACACAAGTGTGGAATTACAGTCAAGGAAAACGCTGTTTCAGCTGCATAATTAGAGTATAAACAGTTATTTGTCAACAAAGAGAGAATCCAGAAGCCTGTCTTTATGTAACAGTTATCATTAGTTGAAGCAGAGGGAGGATTTTTAAGTTCAGTTTCAATAAAGAGAAGATGATACAGAGCTGGAATTCTTAAATTAGCTGCTTTTATCGTAGTTAGTTCTTTGGTTAATCTTTTTAATTTATCACTTTGCACAGGCCAATTACCCACCATATGGAAATCAGCCAAGGCTATTGTATCAGTGAGATGTTAGCAGTGTGCAGACTGGAACAAAACCATACAGACTAGGCTGTCAGTCGGTATAGTACTGTGAATGGCTCTATTGATTGCTCCAGGTAGATTTCAGATGTTGACCTCTTGATCCCTCTTATCAGTTCACTGGTAGGTGGAGGAGCTCTCCTAGGGAAGCTTGACTCACAGTGAGTAATGCTGCTCGCTCTTTAATTGAGAAGGGCCAACTGACAGAATAAAACAATGGATTTATTTCAATCATTTGATGAGGCAAGTCATCCATTATCATTATCTAAATTGGCACAAAGGCAGAAGAATTGAATTCCTTTATGGATTACCCCAAATACAGTACACAAATCACTTCTTCGACTTAATAGATGAAAATTTCAATCTGGTGACCTGATGTGTGTAGGTGCCCTACATTTCCACATAGAGGCACTTACTGTTCTTTCAGTTCATTATTTGCCCACACAGCACGTGTTCAGCATGTTCTGCTGATACTTACAACAAAAGGAAGGAGCAGTGAAGAAGGTAGAAGAAGGGAGGTAGGTAACAGTCCACTTCATAACATTAGAGAGTTATCAAGTGGTCATTTGTGTGACATTGGCTGACTTTTTCTAGCTTCTAGTGGAAGGGATTTTATTTGGCTGTAGACAAGGAGCTTTCCCACTTCAAAAGACACAAAAGTAGTTTGCTGACATCCTTGAAGACAGCTTCAGCTGAAAAAACGGAAGGAAAGTTGGTCTCCTTCAGAGGAAGTGTCTCTCCAATGTACCACATGTGCAGGGATCACTAGAAGTTTTCCTTTAAAAGGAGTTTTAAGGGAGAGCGGGAGTTAGTTTGTAATACATAAAAGTCAGGCTTTGATTTTGCTTTAAAGGATTGATTGACTCTTTGCAGAAATTATTATTATCAGCAGCCTTTTGAAGGACAAGTATGGCCTTAATGCAAACTGACAGATGTATGTATTCCCTCTGATAGCCAGATTCCTCATTGCTGGCATGGCTAAATGCAAAGCATGTGTGGTCTCACATTGCTGCAGTGGCTCTGGAGAGCATGCAAATTGTCATTCAAGGTCAGAAATAAAACATCATCTTTCTGTTCTCAGTGCTTTTCTTAGCAGACATTTACTTTGCATTAAAAGTTAAATGAATTCAATACCGCTTTCTTTCTCCTGAAAAAATCTCCAGTAGCTCTTGATGTTCAGGATGTACCTTTCAAGGTACCTGCAGCCGCTTCTCAGGTACAATATCACAGCTATCGAAAATACACAGCGAGAATGAAGACACAATGGAAAAACACGAAATATTGTTGAACCCAGAAAAAGAATTTGAGGGGAAGAATGTAATTTTCTGAAGTGAGATCTGAGAAAGACATAAGATAAAACCCTTACCTATTTGGAAAGTGCAGTCCAGCTCTGCAGGTCTGTAGGTCCATAATTTTGGCAAATTCCTGTTTTGCTCACATGCGGAGCCTGCAGACACTACTCCTGGAGCATCTGAAATCTCAGAGAAAATACAGGTGTAGAATGAAATAGCTGCTTGAAAGCATCCCCAGGTGTATTGTCTGTAGCACTTAAAAGACACTTTACAAAAGGAAAATCGAGGTGACCTGGTGGCAGTATAAAAGTGTGTTCACAGGATGGAAATACCCAGCACTAATGGGATCTTTAATCTGCAGAGGAATATATAATGAAAGCCAGCAACTAGAAGCTGAATCTGGAGACATTCAAATGGAAATTTTTTAAATAGAGAAGGCGATTGATCATTTACCCAAAAATATCAAAAGCAGCAATGAATTCTCTGTCTTTGTCTTCTTGTCAGGACATTTTTAAAGAGATTTTTTTAGGACAAGTCCTTATTGTCCTGAAGCACCATTGCTCTGTTTCCCTATGGGAATATATTGTTTTAACGTTGGGATGGCTGAGTATCTACTGTTCTGTTTGTGAGTAATTAGCAACTAGCTAAAAGTGATTGAATCATCTTCCTTCTGTCACTCTGTGCCATTGTTTCTTTACCAATTTAAAGGAGGAAGTACTGCAGCAGATCAGATATTCCCTCGTAGCTCTGTGGTAGCTTTGTCCCTCACAATACAACCTGTTCATGGATCAAGTTATAGTTTGGTCTCAAGTATGAAATACCAAATCCATCTAATGATATTCCTTAATAGATGGTGCTTTGGGATAGATTGTCAACAAGGAGGGAGATCAGAGGGATCATTAAATGTTGTTAGAGGATGGTTGTTCCAGTTATATCTTCTGCTCTATTGCACACCTAGTTCTCTGACATAGTGTGGTCTCAGCGGCTGGGATCAGCATTATTTACTGTAAGTTGACGTGAGCTGTACCCATCAAAAGTGACAAAAGATGCATCTGAACCTTTTGATGAGGCTGCAGATCTTCAGCACAGCCAGATTTGGGTATTTCCTCTCACAGTACAAGGAACATCTACTTCAAGAAGCAGTAAGAGAGGGAATAGCTGTTTACAAAGATGTGAGCAAAGCTGTTTCCCCCAGGCCAACATGCACTTAAAAATCCATTTTATCAGACGCACTTATACTACTATCTGTTTCTTACAGAAACAGTCTGGTTAGTGAATCTTCCCACTTGCTAATTCTGCTCTTGAAATGGGAAATGAAAAAGACAATTTCTGTTTTTCTAACATTTAGCATTTCTCATCGTGATACCTAGAGCTACACATAGACGGGGGTCTTCAGCCACAGAGAGCTTGCAGGAATCAGGTTTCCACTGGAAAGGTCTCTCAAGTTAGAACCAGCTGAAGTACATCTGAGAGGCTGCCACAGCAGCTTTATTAGGGTAAATGTCATCTTCAGCTATGTCTCCATCAAGCAACTGCTGAGATGGGTAGCATTGGTTGTATTCATAAGGGCCTTGTGATCACATCCAGTTAAAGGGACAAGAACAACACCAGTCTTTCTTCAGGGGTTACATTTTATTCCTGATGAGCAGCTATTTTTAATTGGTGATGACTTAGTGTAGTAATTGAGCCTCATGAACAAGTAGTTTGTGTCCACCAGTTACGTCATATAAGAGGCACAGTCTGTGCTGCTTTGTGAGGATATTGCAAGTATTGGCTGAAGGAAAAGTAGTGAGTACAATGCCACCAGTCATTTCCAACAGCACCTTGTGCAGACGTCCTTTCCCACTAGCAGATGGGAGCTGTATAACTCGGAAGATGATTAGAGTCAAGGTTCAATTCTTGGACACACTCTCTGCCTCTATCTTGACTGCTGACACTCTGCTGTTGGGTGCTGTGGAGCATGATGGAACCCAAGTCACACATACTCTATAAATAACCTGTCCTAGCTTGGAACAATGGGCTGAGGCCAACTGTATAAGGTGCAATAAGGCCTAGTGCTGGGTCCTGCATTTCAGTCATAACAACCTCAGGCAACGCTACAGGTTTGGGGATGAAGGGCTTGAAAGCTGCCCAGCAGAAAAGGGCCTGGG